>JAHBCN010017666.1:18130-28369 GCA_019359885.1 Listronotus oregonensis
ATACAATTGGCATCATGAAATGTCAAATTCCAACATTCACTGTTTTTTTTAATTTTTTGCACAAAATTGTTGGTTATTAAAGGATACTACTATAGAATATTTAAAATTGTAATATTGGATTTTATATCATCTGATATAATAGGAAAGAATAGATGGCGCCACTTTACTGCCTTCTATTTAAATGGTCGATATTTTTGGAAGTTTTGTATTTTTACCAAAAATCTTTGTAAATAAATAAAAACACGATTTTTTAAAATAAATTTCAAACATTGTATGATAGTATTATGTACTTATCACGAATTTCGTGATAAAAGAAGGGCAAGAGAGTGTAAATGAGTTTAATCTAATCCTAAGATTTTGGTTGTACATTAAAAAGTAAAAATTTTTATAACTGCTTTTTAGGCATATACTTTTCACTAATAACAAACATTCATGAGACAGAATAACAGTGGTTAAAAATGTTTAGTAACCTTTGGTATCTGAGTATCCATTGTAACAGTATCCGTTAAATATTATGTGTGTACAGTATGTCGAGCTTAAAAAGTTGATAATGCAAGATTAAGAAACCAAAAATCTAATTTATTTTTAAACAAATGGTATTGTCTCGAAAGTTGCCTCCTCTTCGATTTTGATCAAATTTGGTATACAGGGGTTTTTTGGGGCGCTGATTGCAAATCTGAAAAAAATATCTTTTCGGCAACGTTTCGTTTCTGAGATCTTCATCATCAAAGTTGAAAATTAAACTAACCTCATTTTCACTATATTCTCCCTTCTTTTTGTACACAATTCTTGATTTTTACACTAAAGTGGCACACGATATTTTATAAACACCTTTAAAACCTTATTTTTTTTATTTTACATCTTTTTTCCATTAAATTGCGAACTTTTAAGTTCAAAGGCAGCAGCCATATTTGCTTAAAAAATAAAAGTGTAAAAAAGGTGTAAAATAAACATAAAAAAAAGTTTTTAAAAGGTGTTTGTGAAATATTGTGTGCCAATTTAGTGTTAAAATCAAGAATTTTGTGCAAAAAGAAGGAGGAATAGTGTAAATAAGGTTAGTTTGATTTTCAATTTTGATGATGATTATCTCGAAAACGAAACATTGCCGAATTTTTTTTTAGATTCGTGATCAGCGCCCCAAAAACCCGTACCAAAATTGTACTTCCTGTCATTCAATTAGAGGGACCTGTATATATTAAAATTTGCCTGGTCTGCCCAGTAATCAATAATTTTGATCCTTTAAAAGAGTGTACTAAATTATCAAATGAAATAAAAGTACCTAAATGTAAACCTTATTTCTTTTTAATAATCCACAGAAATACACAAACATTGTGGAAATCATCTAAAAGATAGTTAAGATTGCCTTACTTTTCTCACTAATATTTCCTATGAAATTTTTATTTTCTATTATTCATAATTGATATATTATTATTTATTTGGTTACCTGACGTTACGTCTTATAAAAAGCACCTAATTTAAATATAAAAAATACTTACCTTAAGTTAAAAAGACGGGTATGTTACCCTTGGATTTGCAAGACAAAACCATACAACCTCTAGTCATTTTGTTACGATATTATAAGTAACAAACAATAAATACAAAATTATAGTCACAATTTAATAAACACTAATCACTAAAATAAGAAGGTTTTGATCAATTCAAAAAACGGTACTCCGGCTCTCATAAAATTATAATGTGTTGGCTAACTTCACACTGATTTATCAGTGTGTAAGTAGGCAACACATTAAATTATTTCGTGAAATTTTGTTATTGTGCAGAATCGGCGGGGTCAACTCTGACAGTTATTTTCATACTGGGCTGGACATTTTTTGATCGAATGGGCAATATGTGTTCTAACTCTCTTAATATATTTTACAAATTGTCTACGTTAATAGTTTTGGAAATATGGGCATCAAAATTTGAAAAATACTGTCCAAAATAATATCTTTCTCAGTCTTTTTACACATCACGCATTCTCTAGTTTTGATTACTTCTTCACCTGCAATAGATTTTTTTATAAAGGGTCATTTTTCCGGACAAAAGAGGCCAGCAATACCTTCTCTGTGATATTTCCGATGCGTTTGTCAGTACACCAGTTCATAAAATGCTGGAAGATCTTCTCGTACCTTTCTTGCTGTATTATATCTCACACAAAGTCCAGTTAAACGAGCTAAAGTCTGTCAAGCCAAGTCTGCGACAATTGTGATACTATTGACAAATAATAAAGGTACTTGATTAAGTTGTTTGATATACCTGACTTAACCTGACAATATATTTTTGTCTATTTTTTTATTCTTAATCAACTCAATATTTTGAACGTTCAAAGTAGTATTCTATTGGAAAAATCCTATTTTACTAATAAACTCAAAAACACAATTGTCAATTATTGTTTTTTGCATTTTCTCAATTAAAGGATGTAAAATGCCATTAGATTGCTAATTTAAGCATTTTTTATTTTAACTAAAAACAAAATTATCAATGGCGGACACTTCGTTTGGAAATTCTTCTTCACCGTATATAAACAATAATTTTTTACCGGTTTAGAAGTAAGGAGTTGTATACTTTTGACCTATACCAGAAGATGATTTAATTTGTATTTGTTTTTCGAAAAAAAAATATTGAAATGGAGGTTATGAACAATACAAAACAACCAATATTTGAGATGACGATTTCGTTACGCAGTGACTCATTCGATCGATTTAAACTGGAAAAATTAGATTTAATATTGACACAATACATACGCAGTCCCATTTCGTTTGCAAAGAGAGTTTTTCCCTAACAAATACTTCGAGTATTTTAAAAATACTGGCTGTTTATTAATTGCATCTGGTTGTTTAATTACTTTTTTCTACAAGCATGCGGAAAACTATACTTTTTCGCACTAATCTGCGTGCGGAAAATAGCACTTTTCTGCACTAGTGCCGAAAAGTAAAATCATTTAGTTTTTGGAACATAAATTGGTATAAGTTGGATCAATATAAAAGTGAAAATTCGGTTCTCTTTGAAAGGAAAAAAAAACATAAAAAGTAGCCGAAAAGATTTAATTTGAACTAGCGACCGCCTTTGCTTTTTATAATGTGCCGCTTCCCGCACGTGTCTGTAATAATAGACCATATAAAAAGCCGACAATAAAAGTTAAAACTTTTTTCTTTTCAAAGGGCACCGAATTTACATTTTAAAAATGATTCGACTATATCTAATTATAAAATAATGCATAATTTTGCTTATAATAGTTTTATATTTGAAGAAACTGAATTTTGCTGTAATTTTCCAGTCTTTTAATGACATTTATTAAATAAAATAAAATAATCCTAATACATACACATACAAATGTAAGTACATATTTTTAATAACTCCATATAAATTATCAGAGTCCATAGCAACCAACTAATTCTTTATGCATCTATCAAAAATTAATTTTTCTACTACTGTATAAATAATGTGGTCTTTGCAACGCGAATGATAACGAAAGAGAACCTTCGTGTTACCTGGTTACTAAGCGTTGCTAGTTACGAAAGTAATATTTTCAGCGCCTGGACAAAAAAGTATGAGTAAAAAAAAGAAAATATGCTTGTGGGAAATATTAGGATTTATTTATAAAAAGTAACTAATTTATGACAAAATATTTTAAAAAACTAGGTTAGATATTAACATTAAAAGTAATTGTGCAAATTTTAGCAATTAGCAAAAAAAAATTGGGGGAAAAATACTTGAATTAACAGTTTTAAATTTGTTGTTGGGGTATCGTTATCACCTTTAACTACGTTAATATTCATATTTTTCACTGTTACTTCATTAGAGGAAATATTGGTAGGAATTTCGTAAAATCTTCTTTGAAATTTCCACCGTATTACTATAGGATTCAGCAATATATGCCTCCGCAACAGAAAAAGACTTCCAACCTCCATGCCTTTAAGCCCAAAATATCGACATCCGAAGGGATTGGCAAGGAACGTAGTTGACGTTCTTCTAAAAGAATGGCCAGTGTATCTACTGATGTCTTCAAGCTTCCAAAAACTTCGCAATTTCTTTAGGAGCAATACGTAACTGAACGAAGTACAATGCGAAGTTACGTATTATTGAATATAATTAGTACTGCCATACATAAAATGGACTTTAGATTGATAAAATAACATTTCTATAAAAGTAATTTTGTATATTAAAAGCCTATATAAAACTAGCTAAGTATACTACAAATATTTTTACTTTTATTTTAGGAATAATTGAGAAATTGATGGAGATGACTTGTTGGTGAATTTTATGTCCAAGAAGGGAAAAAGTTTCTTTGGCCACACAGATAGGTGATCGTCAAATACTTAGATCTACTGGTATCCTGTCTAAATTAGAGTTTCCACCAGAACCAGTGTCGACCAGACTATTTAAACTTTCTAACTATGATCAGATTGACCATTTATTTAAGAACCTGACTTAGTTTTCTGTATTTAAATTTTTATTTTATGGTTCGATTATTGCCTAAGTATTACTTGTGTTTTAAAAAAGATCCTAGTTTAAGTTCGCATTTGTTTAAAATATTTTTCGTGTTACTTACATAGAAAATTAGTTCTTAAGTATTTTGTGTGTACTAAATTACACCAGTTTTGACTAAAGGAAAGCCAAACCTCTTTTTGTACACAATTACATATCAAAAAATAAATGTTATTTTCAAATAAATCAATATGATTTGTGTGTCAGTCATTCGCATGGTAAGTACGTCATTAGCGTGGACTAAGATTTTTAAAAAACCAAGAAAACGAAAAGATTAAGCACGACCAATCATCACATCTTAGTATTGATCTCTTAAATAAGCTCCCTTATTTTTTTAAAATTTTTTGGATACTTTTTACTTCTGAAAAATTGCTTATATTGTGAGAAACACCTATATATATATATATATATATATATATATATATATATATCTAAGTCATCATGTGATTTATCCAGGTGTGCGTAAAATTCTAGAGATTAATTGAGTTTGCTCAGCATGAATAATTAAGTCCATAGACAAAGAGTGACACAGGATGTTGTTACTTCCATAATATTTGTCGTAGTTTTTTTTTAATGTTTTACGTTATGTTAAAAGAACAAATTGATACTATTTGACATTATCACAACCTTAAATTTACGTCCGGTTTAACTAGAAGTATCATCGACTTTCCTATTTTAAATACAAGTGCCAACTTTTCTATATTTATATTATTTATAAAAAATTGTTTTCAGCCATCTCTACATACGATGTTGTTTATATTTAAGATAGCTGCCTGAGCGGTAGTAGGCTGTGGCAACCACAAAATGAACTATTTTACTGTCAGTAATGTTTTTTAGTTTTCTTTAATAAAATACATGCATTTAGTAACTTAAAATTTTAATGTGGCTTACGTTAGGTTTAATATGAGTGGACTTTTTACGCCCTCCACTGCAACCGCTTGGTCTATTGTGGCTCACAGCTTTTTATATTTCTCCCAAAAGGATCAGACTTCTAATAAATCAGATATCAGATTGGAAGAGGGGGTTGTTACATCTCCTCTTACTCGTGTCGCTACCGAACAAGAGCACAATATGTGTTCTGGTGACCCTGTCTCCTGGAAAGTATGACGAGCAGACGATTAGATCCGTCATGCCCTTCTCTCCCGGTCTAGTGACGTGGGTAGCTACCAGGTCCTCAGATGTTCCTTCTGAAGCTGTATCTCCAGCCTTTCTCTATGAAAACGGTCCTATCCGCTTTCTGTCTAAAGCCAGGGAACCCTTTTCCCTATAAAAGCGTTTCTGTCCGCCTTCTGTATGGATTAAGGGATCCCTTCCTAAGCACCTGTTTGTTCGGGATGGATAAGCCCGTCCCCGTGAAACAGGCGCCTGTGACTTCAGGGGGACCTTTCGAAACGGATTCACCCGTTTCGGTCGGCGCACCTTTGTCTGCTTGTGACCTTGGGTAACACCTCTCGAAACGGATCTATCCGCTTCGGTCAGGGCAGCTTTGTCACTTTTTTCCTATGAAAGCGGTTCTGTCCGCTTTCTGTTTGGGGCTAGGGAAGTAATAGTCCACCACGGCAGAGCCCCGCACTACCGCAGTAAGGCTAGATACTCTGAGAGGTCGCCCTGTATCTTAGAGGCACCGTTGGAGACACCTGTTTAAGGCACAGGATGTCATTCACTCATCAAAACGGTATGCTAACACCTTGAGATAAGCCTTGTGTTCGTCTTAGCTTCTGATCTCGTTCCATACGCTAGCAACAAGAGTTGCCGATAACCAGCAAGTATAGCGCGTGTTCCAAAAGATCCTACTGGGCCCAACCACGACAACGACGTGCGAACACAGCGATGCGATTTTTAATGTTACTGACGTGAAAAAAATTACTATTTTCCAAACATTTTAAATAGCAACACACCTATTTTATTTTATATTTAAATTCCACATCAAAATCTCTTTCTAAAAACATAGCACAACTTATTGTTTACTTTTAAGATAAGGGTCATAGATTATTTTTACACGCAATCCCTTTTTTTGCTAAGTAGGACGAAGAAACAGAAATATATTAAATAAAAAAAGAAAAAATATATTAGGCTGACTCTCAATACTTCTTTCGGTGCGTTTGGGTTGGCGCTCGAAGTACTCGAAGCATGTTCCATTTACTCCTTTCTGTTAGTTCTGAAGCTCCGAGTATACTCTATTGCATTTGGATAGGCTATTTTCGAGCTCTCCGAGCGTGATCGATACACTCAAATCAGGAGTAGTTCCTAGCGTGGGCATGTGCATAAGCAGTCTAACCTAGCCTGAGAAATGTTTAAGGGGCCGCTAATCTACTGACTATTGACTAAACCTGGAGTTATTTTATAATTTATTTCAGTATAAAAAACATAGATATTATATTATGAGTACTGCAACACACGTATCAGTAAGTGACCAGAATGGAGATGCAATAACACAGCCCCAAAAAAAAGTGGAAGGTCCGAAAGACTTGACCATTGTATGTTTATATTTTTGCTGTCGCTGAATCCGAATCCAGGATCAGTTTGTCCCCAACAAGTTTTGACCTTGAAATACTCTGATCCAGACCTTATGTGGTCAAACTGATCCAGTATTCGGATTCAGAGATCCCAAAAACAAAAAGATACCATGGTCAAGTCTTCCAGAACTTCATTTTTTTTGTAAGACATTTCAAGGTCAAATCGCAACCAAAATTGATGGCGTCAAACTGACCACGGATTCATATTTAGCGACCTCAAAAACCATAAGTATACGCTGTTCAAATTTGGTTACGATTAATTTTGCAGATTTGACCTTGAAATGCCCTTGACCCTGACTTGATGGGGTCAAAATAACTCGGATTCGGATTTAGCGACCCCCAAAACATAATAATTTTTTTTGGTTTTTTTTGGGGAAAAGAACCCCCCCCTTTTTTTTTTCCAAAAAGTTTAAAAAATTTAAAAAAAAATACTGTACTTTCGGCATAGTCTGCAACTTTAACCAAATAACGGTTTTTCTTAGCCTCATCGTCATTATCAAAATCGCTAAGCAAAAATGGTCCAGCAAAGTAAGTCACATTAATAACATTCATTGCTAAAGTGCAAGAAAAACAAAAAAAAAATTACAATTAAAAACCAAAACCTTAGGTTAGAAAAAATCGACGATCGAATGCTCAAGCCTGTTTGGTTCGGCACTGCGCACGCTATATGACGTCATTACGCTTTGTTCCTGCTCCACGGGGCGTAACCCAAACGCGCCCGTTGTTGTCTTTTAAATAAAAAAACAAAGACTTATATCAGAATTTAGAAATTTTACAGAAATGCGCGTGACGCATTGTCAAACTACATTAGAGATATTATCTGTAATGCCTTCGGGCCCCCCTTTGATCTGTAAATATCAAAGAGCTAAGAATAATTGCAATAGTTGCTAGTGACTATTTAGGATATTGTGTAAGTAACAGAATACTTAAGATATTTACCAATCCTTAACATTTTTACTTACCATTATTTGTAAGCCAATAAATCAGATCACCTTTAAAATCACTAAGTTTGAAAATATAATTTTGCTCTTCACTCCATTCTACAGGGTGGCCACTCTCTGCTGATACCAGTACTTTTTTGCCATCTTTAGTAATTTCTTTTAGTTGTGAGTCGCTAAGAAAAGTTTCATCTGATACACAATACCAGCCGTGATAAGTAGATTTGTAAATATACCCGTTTTTGTAAAGGGTTTTCTGAAAATGTAAAAAACTAGTAAACTAGGTGTATAAGAAACGTAATCTTTACGCATTAGCACCACAAGTAGTTGCCGACATACTCTGTTACCGGCAAAATTAGAACTAAAAGCCAGTAGGTGCGAATTAAGGTTTGAATGCTCTATGTATTGACGATTACTAAATGAGACACTACGAATTGAATAAATATACAAAGTTTATTTACAATGCATTTACAGTTTACTATACTACAATTATTTCGATGTGTAAATTAGGCCTATTAACAATTGTTAAACCTAAAATTTATTCCTTTGACAAATAATTGATTTGAAATGTTATTTACTTTAAAACCATAGAAGACAGAAAAAGGTTTTTAATTTACTCTTTCACTAGAATCGCCATAATTAATTGTCAAGAGGTTGAAAGATTCAAAACATAACTTATTATCTAAAGACAATAGGATTTGTTCACAAATTTATCAAAACTTACTTTTACAAAAAATATGTAAAAAAGTTACAATTTTACTCAGAAAAATTGGCAAAAATTTGCTTTAAACCAGCAAGAAATTTAGTTTAATGTCGTTTAAAATCGAAATGCCGTACGGAGTCTTACTTTCCCTTTTTATTCACTGCTCGCCTTTTCTCACAACACTTTTACCTGAAGCCCAGTCCTGTCTTTTTCTTCTAATCACTTTACTTTTGAACCTTACGTACAGGTCAAATTAAATTCGACAGAGAAACAACTTATAACTTTATCGGTTATAGAAAAAAGAAGGCAGTTATTCCTACTATCATAAGAATCTGATATTCCCTATCGAGTTATTTAGTTACAGAAAAAAGAAGGCAGTAATTCATACTACCATGAGAATCTAATATTCTCATCGAGGAATTCAATAGAGTATTTTGGTAATTTGCCCGAAATACAAGAACAAATTTCAGACCATGATTTGCAGACAAATCTCAAAGTCTTACTGGAATTTAATAGAATATTTCGGTAATGCGCTGGAAATACAAGAACAAATTTTGCACATTGCTTTTTTAAACGAGTGGTCCTACCGCATTGAATCTTTTAGCGCACGCTGGTCAAGGCTCTCTCTCGACACTTCTAGCCCTCTCCGCAACCTCCTACTGTCTCGAGCTCGGGGGGGATAGCCCCCCCCGCTACGTGATCACAAGCTCACGAAGAATATCGATGTGTTAGCGTTGTATAACGACGGGCGGGTTCCTTTGTTTCGTTGTTCTTAGATCGGTAAAGAAATTTTTAAAAAAGATCTGAATTTATTAAAGGGGTTGTCACGACTTGGAGGAAAATTTATTGTTTAAATTTAGATTTTTTTTTTTTTTTTATTTTTTTTTTAAAAAAATTTTGAAGGAAAAGTTTGCCCACTTGTGGCTATAGAAAAAAAAACTTTTCCCCCTTGCAAGAGTTTTTCAACATTTGGTTTTATACACTTTTTTAAATAAAAAAATATATATATCCAAGTCCCTTATTGGAAGGATATATAGAATATGTCTCAACAAAATCAAAATTTACAGAATTAAAATATTAAACGGGTAACTTGTTTTGCTACAAAATTCCTCCTTCTTGAAACTGATTACCATCAAATACCAAAAAAATTTTTAATGTTGATGTATTTGTTTAAAACGCAATTGCCCAATCAGTGTCTGTTCCCATTTGATGGTAATCAGTTTTAAGAAGAAATAATTTTAAGGTACGTCACCTTGGAGGCCTCATAACTTAAAAACCCGAGGTTGCCGAAAAAACTGATCAGCGCCCCAAAAACACCCGTATGCAAAAAATCATCAAAATCGGCGTCATGTTTAAACCTAACTAATAAACCAATGAGATTTTTTTTTTCCTATTTACTTACCCAAAATTGTTGCACTGTTTTCTTGTGTTTATTTTCGGATGTCCTAATAAAATCAGTATACTGGATACTAAACATGTCAGCTAAAATCCGATATTGTAAAGAAATCCCATTGCAGTAATCTGATAACGAAGTTTTGTGAACTTTAGCAGCTTGTTGAATTTTCGTTCCATGTTGCTGTTCCCCCTAGCAAATTTA
>JAHBCN010017667.1:0-18163 GCA_019359885.1 Listronotus oregonensis
ATTTCCGCTAGAATTCCTTGGAAACAGAAGAAAGTATACCAATGAATAACAATGATCATGCACAATTGTTAACATCTTCTGTTGTTTCTCAAGGATCCACAAATGATAGCAAAGAAACTCAATATTTTGGAATTAGGACACATCCACATAAAAAGTTTGTTTGGAACTTACATTTACTTGATGAAGGTAAATATCATTTAATGATCACAATAATCTTTAACATAAAGTTATTTTTGTGGGTTTTGGGTTTAGTTAGCCTAACTGCCTGCAGTCATTAAGCTAATGAATATGAAGAGGCCTTCACACTCTAGGCATATTGTCTGGTAAAATAAAGCAGAATTAATAAATTATCTCTTATTTTTACTGGACTGAAAATGAATACGCGATAGTGGAGCTCAAAACAAGTCAAAAAAGCCAAAACACATGGGTCAAAAGTTAATTGTTTTCAAAATATGGTTTTTCAAAGTTTAAAAAAATTTTGGGAAAACCGCTTTATCACATCGACTCGAACGATGAACGTTTTTTGTGAAGTTTTACATATTTAGACTTTTTTAAAGAGATTTTTATTTGCATAGTGACGGCCGGTGCATAAGAGCGGCAAAATCTACAAAAATAAGTATAGAAAATAATGCAATTTATTTTGATATTTAATTTGGAACTAAATTTAAGTAAGAAACAATAAATTATCGTTTGGCTTATTTTCTTATTTTTTTTGACGGTATGCAGCTCCATAGCTGTTATACACCAGCTTCCCTTGCAAAAAAATAACGTTTTTTTCTTTCACTTTATTTTGGGGTTTTTATTATATCCATTTTAAGAACACAAATTATTAGGTCTCTAATTAAAAAAAAACAGCTACATCTTACTTTAAATAAGTTACTCAAAATGTCGTCTAGTTTTTACACAAGCCTTACTTCAACGAACCCAGTTTCGCGTACTTTTACTACTCTTCTTCTTTGCCTTATCAATTCAGCCCTATTAAAAATTCAGGTAGTAAAGCCTGAACACAAATTTTCCTTAATTTCGGGATGAAAAATTTTTCCTTTGTTCCAAGTTATTTTTCCCAGGTCCTCTAGTTAGATTTCTCGGTTGCATATATCCCGTTTTCAAAACTCTTTGGTACACCTGCACTATGGTTGTCATAAATTAATGACATATCGGCATATTTTCCTGATTTGAAAACATTTTGATTGCAGAAAAATATCGCGACCGGTACGCACAATGTACAACTACTTGACTCCACGCACAAGACTTCTGAATAGCGCTATTGCCAATTGTTCTTTAAATTTTTAACTGGAGGAAAATTTTATTTTTTTTATCTGTAGATTTAAACATTTAAAACTTAGTTTATTTTATTAGCAAATAAATCTACTGATAAGCGATTAAGGCAAAAATTTCTAATTGTTAAGCTTTTCAGAAATATTTGGTTTTAAAGTTTGTAACTTTAATATCGTTTAGACAAAAATTTGTCAAGTTTTGACACATATGTCATATAAACTTTTTGACTTGTTTTGAGCTCCACTATCGCACATTAAAATCGTGAGCATCATACTTTTTACACCCAGTATGTATAACAATCTGCCTCCTAGACAAGCAAACATATTTTTTTTTGTAGCAATAAAGGCCATCTACCCCCCAAACTGGATATTATTTATAACCCATGGATTTATTGGACAAAGTAACAAAAAATGTTTGGTAAAATCTATCTACTTGATTTTTAATTGCTAGAAGGTAAGTAAATATATGTTCTAAATATATATTACTATATTTCATAAATTCTTTTAACTTTAGATACAAAAAAAAAAATAAAATGGGGAACCGGGGGGATTTTTTGGTTTTGATGGCGGACACGACGCACAGTGGGACGAAGGACACGTGCCCCCCAAAAACCCTACAGCCCCTTATAGTTAAACCCGTTTGGCCCCAATTTTTTAAAGATTTCTTTTTTAATTTGTTTTTTTTAAATAAAAATGAAAAAAAAACGACATTTTTTATCGTCTTTGAAACAAGATATTAACAATCAAATTTTTATAATGAACATTGCTTTGGTTTTTTTGAATATCAAAAACGGTTCTTACGATATTTTTAAAACTAATGCAATATAAATGAAATTTTTTTATAACCCCTAAATTTTTTGGTCGTTTTGTTAAAAAGTATTGAATTTTGAAAGTTTGAATAGGTCTGTTTGTTATTAAGAAATAGTTTTAACTTTTTTTTTCCCAATTGCTTTATGGTGTTTTTTTAAGTCGAGGCAATGAAGCGCTAAAAAAGGGAAAAACTCGGGTTTTTTTTCACTAAGACGGATGGGGAAAAGGGGGTTTTGCATTGCTGTCAAAAAAATTTTTTTGGGAAAAAAAGTACCCACTTGTTATTTATACAAACCGCAAAAACCGCTGCAGCCAAAAAAAGCATTTTTTTTAGACCGGGTTTTTAAAAAATTTAATAACTTTGTAAATATGAGTCAGAACTGCCCAATTTGGATTCTCGGGGGTTTTTGGGTCGCTGATCACGATTATGAGGTTCAAAAATTTACCCACAGCCCACCTGGAGCTCAGGGAAAGCCGATGAACGTCTCTCCGGGGGGGAAAAAAAATTTTTCCCGGGGTTTTTTGAATTTAAAATGGCATGGCGAATACTCCCGGGGCACCTGGTGCACCGGAACCCCACACAATCGAAAAAGACTAACGGAAAAATTTATGCGGGGTTTTTTTCGCTAAATTCCCAATTTCACCCGGGAACGACCCCCCAACACCTGGTACACCTCTGAAAAAATTTTTAAAAAAAAATATAAGGATTTTTTTAAAATTTTACAAATTAATAAACTTCAAGGGGGTCGTTTTCAATTTTTTGGGCTGTTTTTGGCGATCTTGTCAAAAAAATTTTCGGGGATGACGTCCCCAGGTTCCCGCACCCGAGGTCCCGGGGCCCCCCCATTTAAATTCCCGCGCCTAAAAAAACCCCCCGGGGGCCAAAAATTTCTTTTTTCCCCATAAAAAATTTTGGGGGGTTTACAGAGGGTTTAGGGTCAGGAAAACGATGCACCAGGTGTTTAGGTTTTTTTCCGCCGTGAAATTCGGGTTCAGGCCCCAAAAAAATCCCGTAACGATTTTCGGTTCGTATTTTTCGATTGTGTGAGGGGGAAAAACCCCCAGAGATAAGGGCCGCGTCCCGGTTCCGGTCCCACCAGGTGTTCCGGGGGGGCGTTTTTTGATTTTTGGAAACCCGGGTTCAGCGCCCTACAAAACCCCCCAAAAGATTTCGGTTCGACTTTTTTGATTATTTAGGAAATCCCTTGGAGATGGGTCCGCGTCCAAAATTCCGGTGCCAGGTTCCGGGGGGTGTTCGCCGATGCCCTATTCCCAATTTAGCGACCAAAAAAATCCGGGGGTCGAGTTTCTTAAATTTTCCGCTTGAATTTTGGAAAAGTCCCACAGAGATACGTTCACGGCGTTTCTAAGCTCCAGATCGGCTTGGGTCAATTTAACATCATAATCGTAACGCGACCTCGAAAACCCCCGAGAACCCCCTTTTTGGGCCTTTCTGACAAAGTAGGTTTTTTTTTCCAAAAAAATTTTGGGGAACGAATGCAAAAAACCGTTTCCCGATCCGTCTTAGTGAAAAAAATTCCAGGTTGGGGCTTCACTGCCTGACTATTTAGTACTGGGGGGTCCAAAAAGGGTAAAATATTATAATAATAAAAACCCCCGTCTCCAACAAAAATAATATTTTCAAGCTTTGGGGCCTTAATGTATTGACTTATTTGGAACAACGCTAAATTTGTGGTCCATTCAAAAAGGCTGCGAATTAAACTAAAATCCGCGGGGTTTAGTCAAGGGAAACCCCGGGCCCTTCAACAATAATTTTTTTTAGAGAGGTGAGGGGCATGGAAAAAGACGAAGAAAAAAGATTTCTTCCCAATCCGATTTGACTTGTGGAAGGGCGGTTTATTACTATAAGGCAATACTTTTGTCTACGACTGTCGGGGTGAACTCCCTTTTAATATTCTCTCAGATTTTACGGAAAAATAAACAAGATGTCTATTTTATTATTTTTTTAATACTAGGAGATACGCAAATATGCCCTGTCCGCTCCTCGTTTGATGACCCTCTACATAAAATAATACTAAAATTTTACTGTTTTGAACAATTTTTTTTTGGTTTATCCCCTTTTTCCTTGATCCAGTAATATGGGGAACTCGATTTCAAAAGAGGCCAACTTTCGGGGATGTAAAAAAGGGGGTTGAAACGGAACAAATAGTCCATGATTCGGCGTGTCGTCGTTTACTAGTAGTCATTTTACTTCGTTTGTTCAAATGGGGGGTATACCAGGTAACTCAAAGATAAGTTTAAACATTTACATTTAAATTTGACCTAAATTACCTCCAACATTTTTAATATCCCAATTATTTTTGATTTAATACAAATATCAGTCTTTGATGTTTCCAAAATTTGCTAAGGGTTTCTTAAGTCTGAAACCCTGACCAAAAAGGGGGTGCCTATTCAGAGGTTGCCAAAATTTAATAAAAAACCCCCAGAAATACTCATTGGCGCCTTTTTAAAATCGATTTTTAAATGTCAAAAATATTTGTTTTTTTAAGGTTAGAAAATTTACCATTTATTTTTTTTAAAAATTTTAATTTGAACCCAGTTATTACAGTTTTTTTGGGAAATTTTTTATGCATTTAGTTTAAGTCTCTTGTTTGTCAATAATTTATTTGCTAGATTTGGGAGAAAAAAGTTAGTCAAGGAAACGAAACAGCCGAGGTATTTTTATAAAATGGGGTTTTAATGCGGTTTTTTTTTGATTCGTATCGACGTCTACAAACTTTTAAACAAATTTTAAATTTTTGGAATAGAAAAAACTTTTTTTTTAAAAAAATTTTGGTTTGAGTTAAAAATATCGGGAAATAAGATGGAAAGAGAATTTATACTGGGGGTTTTTAAGGTGAATGCCGAATAGACATCGGGGAAAGGGCACGGATACTGGGCGCGAGGATAGTGTAAACGTTAACTGGAATTTTACCAAGTTTACTGACATTAGCAGGATTTGTTGTAAAACTTTGAAGATGACGTTTACACCATCCTTAGGGCACCAGGTACCCGCCCCTTTTCCCAAGTCATATTCGGTTCAGCAATCAAAAAACCCCGGGGGAACAAATTCGAGCCCATTTTCATCATTATTTACCTAGTTATAATTTTTTTTTTTAAATTTCAATTTTTAAAAGCATTTTTATAAGGCACAAACAGTTATTCATTTCCCATTAGTTAAATTTGTTCGAAAATTTTTATATGCATACGAATTGAATGCAAGGGGAAACCCATTCAAATCCATGTAACTGTACAAAAATACCTCTTAAGGCCATTTTCTGTGACTATTCAAGTCATGTTAACTTGTAGTTTACACAATTTATTTATATTATTTAAATAAAAATACTTGACTTAAAATGGTGGGCATTACTTTAGATTTATTTGTACTTTATTAATAAATTAAATGTCAATTATTACATAATAAAGAAATAGATAATTATTACATGCTAAAAAAAAAATTAAGATGCAACAATCTACAAAAAAATTTCCAAAATTTTTTAAATATTATACTAAAATAAAAGAAAGTATAGTTACATCACAATAAAATACAAGTAGTCATGCACAAACATTAAAATGTAATAAAACTTAAACAATAATTTACAATATTTTTTTTAGCTAAGAGTCTTAGAGTATCTTTCTCTTTAAAATTTTTAAGTCAGAATCAAAATGAAGTTGGTGCCCATGCCTTTAACGGAAAAAACTAAAGTTATTAAGTATCATAATAACAAAGATAACAATAATTTAATAAGGAATAACAATTAACACTATAGCAAGTGTTCAAAATGTCTTCCCTTCATTTTCAGACATATGTTGACCCTTTTTAAATTATCAAACACATTGTGAATCTGGTCAACTGTAATGTGTCCATTCGGCTCGAATGCCTCCTCCAGTTCATCAATGTGAGGTCTGTTTCTGAAGACTTTTTTTTAAATATCCAAATAAAGAAATCAATGGGTTTAGATCTGGGGGGGGCCATACATCTTTGCTAATTATTCTATCTTTCATAACCCCGGCTAGGTATTGCAAAGGGGTTCGAGCTGTGTGTGCAGGAGCCCCATCTTGTTGAAAGTAGCCCCTCTGAAGTTCCTCATCATAAAGTTGCTAAAAATTCATGCAGAATATTATGGTACCTTTCAGCATTTACGTATCGTAAAATATTTGACCTATAATCCTTCTTCTCAAATTGCTACCCAGACCCCTATTTTAATTGGGTGTAAACTTGTTTCAAAAAGGTATGTATTCTCCTTTTCAAGTTCGGTAGTTCATTTTACATAACTGGACAAATGAAACCATGCTTCATCAGAGAAGAAAGTAGGGTCCAAAACATCATCATTGTTAAGAATTTCATTAAACCATTGAAAAAACTGCACCCTCTTTGCATAATCTGGTGGAAGGAGTTTTTGCAATACTGTGACCTTATATGGATGCATTTCTAATTTTTTGGGTGTTTATGGCAAGTACCAACAGACATTCTAAAAAATGTATGGCATTTGTAAACATAAATTTAAATTTTTTTTTTTAAAAATAGTATCCTTACCGGTCTGAGTAGACAGCTTCTCTACCGATTTGTTAGGACTGTGCTCCTTTCGACACGCATATCTTCAAGGACAGGTTCTGTAAGCACGCTAGGCCTTCCAGGGGACTTTCCTTACAAATGCAATGCTTGTTTTCAAAACGATTGATTAGCATACGTCTGTGATGAACAAATGTTTCATACTCAACAAGATTGTCAGGGAACTCGCAAACTGGTCCATGCAACTTTGGAGAAATAACAAGATCCATCCTCATTACGAGTTGCACTTCTAAAATGTGCCATTATTATAAAGGCATCTTGTTCAAGTCCACATTTTAAACGTTTTTTTAAAAAAAAACAGTTTTATTTACGAACCCTAATAACAAAACACATGTAATTTAAATTTTTAAAAACCCCGAAATATGAAAGTAGTCGAAAAAGAACTGTTTTAAGCTTGTAAATTTTTGTTTTTGAAAATAATTTGATATCAGTAATTTTGACAAAAAGATTTTTTGCTTTGTTCGAGATTAGAAACTGAAATGGCCACAGAAAAAAATAAAAAAAAAAGGAAAATTTCTGAACTTTTTCAACTTGGCAACCTTGTAAATGGGGAAGAACCAAGCAGTGGAGCCACTTTAAAAAACCAAAAAATCGCGTGGTCACGTGGTGTACAAACATTAATGAAGGCACTGTATACTAGGTAAAATAAATTTCTAGTAAGATTGTTTCATAACTCCTAACAACACTTAAGAAGTCGTATTGTCAGAACTGCAATTTATTTTTATAAAATGTTTTTAATAAAGCAATGATAGTCCTAAAACTTAAATTGCCTGCAATTATTAAACTTAGATTTAGACATTTTTGTGGTTCCGTAGAACCCTTATAATCTCGGAATATATGTTCGTCACAAAACACGAATGGAAAATCGTCCGTCCGCTGCCCATAATAACTTTGTTGCTTCTACTTTGTTTTCATTAAACAAATTTTTGCGAGGTAACCATGTAATATATTTACTTGTGGCACAGCATAACTAATAGGCAGTACGATCTCTTCCTGGCGGCGTCTTTGATATTTTTAAACACAAAAGAAACGCACACGAAACGATTACAGTTTAAATAAAGGTGGCAAACAAAGTCGTAGCCAATAATAATTTTTGGGGGTGAGGGGGTTAGCCCTCGTTTATTTTACATTTAAAGTTATTACCATTTTTAAATGTTATTATAAGATTGTTTTTTTAATGAGAAGATAGCACGAAATCTTGTTAAAACAATTTAGCCTTGTCTTACTTCTCCAGGACAGCATTCCTTAAACAAACTTGTAACTAAAATGCATATAGTTTCCTCATCTTATATTAATCTTCTAGCATACCTACACACACTTAAAATTAATTCGGTAAGATAGTTTACTCGATTTTTTGTTTTCCTCCTCAAGACCTAGCATTACCAAAATTATTCACTATAATAGTAGTTTTTTGTATTTATAGTTTTTTCTTTTGTGAAAACTTCGGGGGAGGTTCTGACCCCCTGACCCTCCCCACTGGCTACGGCCTTGAGACAGATCATATCCCAGCAAAATTGCGGCTGAACCTGCCCGAGAAAAATGAACGTACTTTCCGCCAATTCATGAAATTGTTTTGCTCTTTGTTGGTAATGCTGTAATACCAGTGTAATACTGGTATGTTGTGGTTACCTAGCAATAATTTGTTAATTGATTGCAATAAAATTTGCTGTAGAGGTGCTCTATATATCGTCGAGGCAATGAAGCACTAAAAAGGCCAAAAGCTCGGAATTTTTTGGACTAAGACGGATCGTAATGCGGTTTTTGGCATTCGCTTCCAAAAATTTTTTGGAAAAAATGTTCCTACTTTGTGACTTAGACAAATCGACAAATTGCATTGCTGCAGCCAAAAATGCATTAAAAAAAAACATTTTTTGAGACGGCTTTTGGAAGATTTAATAACTTTGTAAATAAGAGTTAAAACTGGCCCAAATCGGGTTTCCGGAGGTTTTCGAGTTTGGTGATCACTATTATGATGTTCAAATTGACCCACAGCCGACCTGGAGCTCAGGAACGGCAATGAACGTCACTTCCGTGGAACTCTACCAAAATTCACGCGGGGAAGGAGAGAAACTCGGTGCCCGGGGGGTTTTTTGGGTCGCTGAATTCAAATGTGGCATAGGCAAACATCCCCGGACACCTGGAGCACCGAATCTAGACGGGACCATTCTCGAAATTTTCCTCAAGATCCCAAAACAACCCGAAAATCATTGTAGGGGCGGTTTTTGAGGCGCTGAATTCAAATTTTACCCCGAAAACGTACCTCCGGACACCTGGTGCACCGAAACCTCGACCAGAACGTCATCTCCGAGGGTGTTTTCAGGGTGAAATTTGGATTTAGCCCAAAAAACCCCCATAACGATTTTCGGTTTGTCTTAGCGGTCGTGTATGAAAAACCCTCGGAGGCGACGTTCAGGCCCAAGTTTCGGTGCACTAGGGGATCGTTTTCGACGTAAAATTTGGATTAGGCACCCCAAAAAGGCCCCCATAATGATTTTCGGGTTGTTTTTGGCGATTTTGTCAGAAAAATTCTCGGGGATGACTTCCTCGTCCAGGTTCCGGAGCACCAGGTGTCCAGGGGGTGTTTGCCCATGCCACATTTGAATTCAGCAACCTAAAAAACCTCTGGGCGCCAAGTGTCTCTCCTTCCCCGCGTAAATTTTGGGAGAGTTCCATGGAGATGTCGTTCAAGGCCAGGTTACAATGCACCAGGTGTTCGGGGGTCGTTTCCTCCGTGATATTCGGATTCAGCGCCCCAGAAAACCCCTTAAATTGATTTTTCGGTTCGTCTTTTCCGATTGTGTAAGGAAAACCCTCGGAGATAAGGTCTACGTCCAGGTTCCGGTGCACCAGATGTTCAGCGGGTAGTTAGTAGGTAGTAGGTAGTAGTAGTAGTAGGAAAATTCTCGGGGATGACGTCCAGGTTCTGGCGCACCAAGTGTCCGGGGGGTGTTGGCCGATGCCATATTTGAACTCAGCGACCCAAAAAACCCCCGGGTGTCGAGTTTTTTTCCTTCCCCGCTTGAATTTTGGGAGAGTCCCAGGGAGATGACGTTCATCGGTGTTCCTGAGCTCCAGGTCGGCTTAAATATTATAATTGTAATTTGGGCCAGTTCTGACTGTTATTTACAAAGTTATTAAATCTTCCAAAAGCCGTTAAAAAAAATGCATTTTTTGAATGCATTTTTTTTAACGGCTTGTATAAGTAACAAAGTAGGTACATTTATTTTTTTAAATTTTTTTTGGAAGCGAAATAAAAAAAAACCGCATTCCGATCCGTCTTAGTCTAAAAAATTCTGAGGTTGAGTGCTTCATTGCCTCGACTAATATTAACCCAAAAACCGGTATGAAGAAGTATAATGATTTTTTCCTCATTATAAACAAGAGAAATATATATTTCTTGAGTCGGAGCTACTAGTCAAAAGACAAACCTAATATTTCTTTCTTTCTTTAATGCATTGACCTCCCTCTCCCTGATTATGACAGATTACGAAAAAATATCACGAAGCATGATGCGGTATTATCCAGGCCAATGATGTTTTTTAAGTTATAGCTCATCGTCCAACTTTCCGAGATAGGGTAAATTTTAAATTTCTTTATAGAAGTTTCGCTCCCTAGCGGTAAAATTATAAACTTCAAAATAATTTCCAGATATTTTTCTTACGCACTTTAATTATACAGATTTTTTGTCAGACCTTAAGACCATATTGTTGTTGAGATACAGCCGCTCCGTACCCTTATCCGGACACTCTGTACAAGGTGTCTTAAATTTGAGCCTCATCATTGGGATTTCGGAAACTTGAAGAGATACAAGGTCGGTTAAATGGAGTCAAAGTTGCGCAATTTGATTCTAAATAAAATGCCACCCTAGAAGTTTAAAAATTTTGAATACTTCCAAAGACTTTTGGAAAAAACCGAATATTCGCGATTTCATTTTTATTTTTTCATGACTCTATTTGAATAGATGTAACAAAATAAATTTCACATTCCCATTGCTACTTTTTTGTTCTTTAAGATAGTGTTATTAGATTTACACACCTACTTTTCGTCTTTGAGCTGCCATCATCAACCTTGTTTTTTTAAATACGGTCCTGCATTTTTTATTAAGAGTTTTAAGACCTTTTAAGATTCCGAAACCAATAATGTATCGCACTTATTTGAAAAACTCATATTCATGGCAATAGGGTATTTTCACTCAATTGATATTGAGAATGTTGTGCGTAAAAATTAAAAGTAGAAACACAATTAAGCAAAACCTGCTAAATAACACGGAAAAATACAAACCCCTTACTTTTCGATTTAAGGTTTAATTATCATTGTAATTTAAATAGCCCAATCAAATTCAACATGGATGCCAAGTCTGTTTAGAAAACGCCAACTTTGTAGATGTTGCGCATATCGATATTTGATGACAGGCGTATCGAATATCAAAAAGCTGACAACAAAGCAGAAATTCCACCAATAGAAAATTTAGGGCCGTGACGTCACGGGCCTACAAAATTCAAACTTAAAATTGATTTTTAAGGCGTTTCCGGAGATCAAAAAAATCGGGAAAAATATTTTCGGCCTTTATTTTCATGTGGCTTTGCAATAAGCTAATAAAAAAAAATCATGAAAAATGCCTATTTCCGTAAGAGGAGTTAAAGAGAGGAAAATATTAAAATGATTTTTCCGAATAAGCGTGATACATCATTGGTTTTGGGATCCTAAAAGCTCTTAAAATCCGTAATAAAAAATCGTATTTAAAAAAACAAAGTGGATGATGGCAGCTCAATAAGGGAACGTCGGTGTGTATATCTAATTACACTGTCTTGTAGAACAGAAAAAGTAGCAATGAGAATGAAAAAGTTATTTGTTATATCAATTCAAATAGAGTCATAAAAAAATTAAATTAAAATTGCGAATATTCGGTTTTTTCCAAAAGTCTTTGAAAGTATTTTAATTTTTTAAACTTTAAGGTGGCATTTTGATTAGCACCAAATTGCGCAACTTTGCTTTCATTTAACTGACCTCGTATATCTCGAGATCTCTCGTTTTCGAGATCCTAATGATGAGGCTTCAATTTGGGACACCCTGTACAAGTTATACTGCCAATAAAATAATGACATACTACATAAACAAACACAATTTAAAATTGACTAGTCGACTTTTCGCCTTAATGATTTTTATAAATACGGATAAATAGGTAACTATTTTCTTAACATTAATAATAATAATAACAACAATAAATGGCGAGATCCCTACAAGCGCGAAGCCGTCAACGTCGCTACTGGGTGTCATTAGGCTAAAAAAGACTAATACCATTATTATAACTGTTATATTATGGTGAAAATTTTAGGTCATTGGAAACAAGAAATGGGAAAAATGGTTGCGAAACCTGCAATAACAATCGATTTTTTTGATCCGTTTGCCGAAACAGCCGGAAGTCATTTCAACGAGCTACTAAAAAGATACGGAGCACCGATAGTAATACTAAATTTAGTTAAAAAGCGAGAAAGAAAGCCGCAAGAAAGTATGCTAAGCGAACAACTAAGCTCCGCTATCAAATACCTAAACTTGTTTTTACCTGTGGAGCACCAAATTATATACAAAACTTTCGACATGGCCTGGAAAATTAAAAGCAACAGAAACGTGATGGAACAGCTGGCAGGAATCGCTAAAAACGCAGTTATAAAAGTTGGAATTTTTCATAATCAACCGAAATATTTTGCACAGAAAACTAACACTTTCATAGGACGGGCAGAAAAACAACTCAGTAGTAGGCAGACTGGCATTGTAAGAACCAATTGTGTTGATTGTTTGGATAGAACTAATACTGCACAATTTGCAATAGGTAGGTAAAGAAAATCGTTATTATTTAATAAATAAGTTTTTCCAACAAGTGCGGAAAGTGATGTTTTTCCAACAAGTGCAGAAAGTGATGCTTTCTTTGTTCAGGCACGCGATTACCGTTGCCCGAACAACGTGTAGCAGAGGTCGAGCAAGCACTCGAGTGCTGAAACAACATTTTCCGAGAGATTTGGAAACATTACTTTTTCTACGACTCCATCAAAAAACATTGTTTTAGTAACAAATTATAACAAAGAAACAATACATTTTTAAATTAGGTATTATTAGTAATATTAATATTAAATATGCAACTCGTTGCACTTTGCAAATTTATAGCTGAGTCCATTTGATGTTTTAATGAGATCGGTTCAGCAGGGTTGATAGCTGGTGTTAATTGGCTGAATTAAGTTGTTGTACTTGTTGATGATGATGGACATGCGGATGATGTTTCGAAGTTTCTGTGTTATAGAATTTTATTAGCCATATATTTTTTTAGTTAGTCTGAATCATCCAAGTAACTTTCTGCTACAGAAATTGACTTCCAGCCTCCTGCCGTTTTATATTAGTTATCTCCTCGCCTGAATCTGCTAAAAATGTTGCCGCTGAACGTCTAAAATTGTGACCTCCTCTATAACGTTCTGGATTTGGTAGATATAAGTAGGCAGCGATTTTCGACGGCATATTCCAAATGTGCTCACTCCTGTGTGGTAGGGGGCCGTAAATACGCATACTTTCTGTACAGTTTCATTGTTTATAATGATATTTGCAGCACTAAAAATTCGATTGTGGAGTCCTTCCACGGTTTCTACTCGTGTTTCGTATACTAGTGATTTCATACATTCCCAGAAGCAATAATCCAGTGGGTTTAGGTCTGGTGACCTCGGTGGCCAAGCTTGAGGTCCTCCTCTGACAATCCAACGATCAGGAAAAGGATTATTTAAGAAATTAGGCAGCCGGCGACTAAAATGAGGCGGGACTCCATCGTGCTGAAAGAACATTCGGTGTCGAACAATTAGCGGAACATCATCCAACATGTGTGTTAAACGGTCTTCCAAAAATCGTAAATGTCCATCTCCACTAAGACGCTCATTCAATACAAAAGGACCAAACAACTGGTCGTTGAGCATTCCACACCACACATTAATACTGAATCGATGTTGAAAATAACAAACGATCTTGAGGTATGGCTTTTAGAATTGTTAATTTTAATAGCGATAAGGTTTTTCTTATCCTGAATATCATCAAGTGTATGTAATATTCGTAAGCTCCGCTCTGCGACAAGCGCCAGCTAAAGAAAAATGGTTACTTTGATCATTAGATTAATCTCATTCTGAGATAACATTAACCTAGTTATGTCTTCTTTGCTACAAATATAAGCCTTCTTTGCTTAAAAACCAACATTTTGCTTTTTTAAAAACGATGTCAATTTATAAAACTTGCTTATTTCCAGGTTGTGTCGTATGTTAAACAAACGTTTAATCATAAAGTGACCAAAGTGTATTAGCCTTAAGTACCTTACTAAGTTCGCAAAAGTATGCCAAAAATACCTCTTTTTTCACACTTTTGATTTGCTTCTACTTGCAGCAATTTAAAAATTGGGTCTATGCTGCTCGTATCTTTCTTTTGATTTACTTGGTTATAGGTTACTATTCACCTTATTGGCAGCCTTCACAATATCTTTAGGAAGCTCTTCATCGGAACAACCCATTAGTTGACTTGTTAAAAACCTTTAAGTCTTAGAAATATTTTGACAAACTTTGACGGCTTAGAACATTACATTTGTTGCCATGTAAATAATACAGAACAAAATCAGGTTTGATTGTTATTTGACTTAATCATTTAAAAATTGTACAGAAACTTCAAAGTAAAGTTTAAAGAAAAATTGCATATTTAAGATGTGATTTAATTTATTATTAAGCCAATCCGATACAGTATTAATTTGGTCTAAATATAGAAAGTTATGGTAATTGTCTCGAAAGTTGCCTCTTCTGCAATTTTGACCAAGTTTGGTATACGAGGGTTTTTTGGGGCGCTGATAACGAATCTGAACAAATATTTTTTCGGCAACTTTTCTTTTTCTAGATATTTATCATCAAAGTTGAAAATCAAACTAACCTTATTTACACCATTCTTCCTTCTTTTTGCACAGAATTCTTGATTTTTACACTACATTAGCACACAATATTTTACAAACACCTTATAAAAATTGATTTATATTTATTTTACACCTTTTTTTTTCATTTAATTGCAAACATCCACTTTCACACACCCCAACGTGGCCGCAACCATGTATACACTAGTTATTTTATAAGCAAATATGGCTGCTGCCTTTGAACTGGAAAGCTCGCAATTTTATGAAAAAAGGTGTAAAATAAATAAAAATACAAGGTTTTAAAAGATGTTTATAAAATATTGTGTGCCACTTTAGTGTAAAAATTAAGAATTGTGCACAAAAAGAAGAGAGAATATAGTGAAAATGAGGTTATTTTTGATTTTCAATTTTTGATGATGGTATCTCAAAAACGAAGCGTTGCCGAAAAAATATTTTTTCAGATTCGTAATCAGCGTCCCAAAAAAAATCCCGTATACCAAATTTGGTCAAAATCGAAGAGAAGGCAACTTTCGAGAAAATTATCAAAGTTATACTATAGCACTAGTGCAGAAAAGTGAGACTTTCGGAATTAAAATACGGACACGAAAGTAGACAATTACGCACGGTCGTAGAATTTTTTTTTTACATGTTTCTCTTAGCATCGATTTCTAAAATTTATGGATTGTCCACATTCAGTTCCACATATTTTTAAAGGATACTTTCTGCATAACAATATTTTTAAATATTTTAAACTGATTAAGTATTAGTCCAGTCAATGACAGTTTTCACCTACGACTTCTTTAGGACTAAACCGATTGATGTAATAATTTGCCAATAGATAGGCAATGGCACAAGAAGCAAAAGGTATATAATGCCAACGTACATTTTTACTGCTTGAGGTGGTGCCACCCCTTCTTGGTAGGGGGAAAATAATAGAGGAACAAATTCTAAGCAAAAAATGTTGTATACTTCGTTTCACGAGGGTTTGTACTTTCGTCATCAATTACCTTACCTTTTTTAACAAATTAAAAAGGTCAAAAACAGACTGAAACAAATTAATGACGTCAAAAAGGTTGGTCGTTTCTTAAAATCAAAATGGCTGCCGTTCAGCAGCTGATTTTTTAAAGCTACAATAATAATATCCTAAAATATGGGTTATGAAATTATGTCATTTTTCAAACTTGTCAAAAAAATTGTTTTGTCAAAAGTAACGTCATATCTTATTTTCATTTTTTGTATTTTTATTGTGTAAAATGCCTCGACGTATTCAGAAGGTGAACAAAATAAATTTTAAAACCTTATTGACTATTTCACTTTGGGAGAAAGATGCAGGAATTAACCTGTTACCACTTACTGCAGTTTTAGAGATAAGTAGATTTGTCTATTCTTGTGGTTTGTTATTGGTATATGTACATATTAAAATGTAATTAATGACTATTTTTTTGCATGCTGTAGAGAGTAGCTGATGCCCTGGGAGTCGGCATTACCACCTTCAAAAAGATAAGTTCGCATGGGATCAGAAACAATGAGGATTATAAAGCAGCCACAACAACTACAATTTAATGCTCTCGTGGACGCCCTCTTTATAAGATTTTTGAGCACATCTTTAGAAATAGAATTTACGCAGTGTTTGCTGCAAGTATTTAAAATAAACTCTATTTTATTAAATAAATTTAAAAAAAAATTATTAAATAAATTTAAAAAATGTACCTATACATATTTTAAAAACCTAAACTTAGTAAGTGATAATGCTGGCACCACCGCATATTATAAGTTAGGGCTGTGGTATTTTCTGCTTCTTTAGTGTTCAAGAATCCAGTTAAACCTTAAAGAAATTAAAAAAAAAAAAGGACGTAAACTAACAAATAAAATTACCAAAAAGAACATGTGAAAAAGAAAACGTTTGTTGCTAGCAAGGTATAAGATAGCACGGTACAAGAATATTATAAAAAATAAACCAATTTATAGACCGTCTTTTTTTAGCCCGAAAATCGGAAAGAGTTTAAAATAAATGCAAATCGTTATATACTTGCTATATTCCGGGTATTAACTGCAAATTGTTATATATGTATTATATTCCAGGTATTTCTTTCTGGTTTCTATAAGGCTTAACACTGTTGGCTTTAAAAAATGAAATCTTTCTAAAAATGTTGTATTCTGATAATTACTTGTTCCATTATGCCGACTAAAACACCCATTTTCTAAAAAATCGGGGATTTCGATGGTCTTTCATCATGAGAAACACAAAAAAATCAACAAAATTGAGACAAGAATAACGTTAAGTCTAAATATTTTTAGGCTGAGATAAAGCGAATCTTGAATCCGCCGATAACGCTGGTCCAATTGAATTTTTGATTTAAGCTTAGCTTTACCTTAAGGAAATTAAACATTTTATTGGTGCAATCGGATCATGGTGAATTAAAAATTTTATTAGAAAACAATTCTGAACGTGCTCTAAACAGCGCTTTGAAACGTACTTTAATTAAAAACGTGAACAGCATTAAATTTATATGAATTAGCTACGACAACCCTTTTTTCCAAGTCATGACGTCATTGATGACGTAAGTACAAACTCTCGTGAAACGTTCTATATGAACTTTTTTCGGTAAGTCAAAACTTTTCGAGTTATTCGCAAGTATGCTTGTTTTTCGTCAAAAATATGCTTGATTTTAAACCATTTTTTACGATAATTCGGAAACCATGCGTTGTATCAAAAAGGGTAGAAAACAAAATTAAACGCTTTTAAAAAAAGCAAAGAGTTCGGCGTTTTTTAATTTCTGTGCGTGTAATATTAACGTGTAGCTATGGTTAGTTGAAGATAACGTTTTTTATTTTTTGAACAATCAAAGTAATTAACATGAAATAACGGAAAAATAAAACTTTTGGAAAACTTTTGTTAAAGGGCTTTAAAATGAATGATTTTAAAAGGTTTTTGCACAAATATTAACGAAGTTCTGATTAAAATAAAGTCGATTGATTATTTTGTCTGCAAAAAAATCAGCATTAAAACCTATGCAGTTTCGACCAGAATTGAAATTAAATGAAATTCATGTATAAACTTCTTGATTTGCATCTCAATCCATTTAGGAGGTTTTAAATTTGTAATTTTGGAAAAAAAGGTTGAATAAAAAAATATAAAAAAATCCTCTTTTTTAACATAACTGAAAAACTAAAGAATGTACGTAAAAAATAATAGAATAAAAAAATGTAGCTTTTTTGACTAAGATGTGACTATGTGCATACTATTTGAGTAGGAGGGCGACCTGCGTCAACCTCTTTGACCTTAAAAATTTTAAAAACGAAGTTCACATACGGCACAAACATTTTGAATTTTCAATTATTTTTTGAACATTTTGAAGTACATTAGAATTCATATGTGGGGCTAAAAATGTAAACAAGTATATCTGTGTTTTTATAAGGGGTAGTTATTAGGGGTTTTAAGATTAAAGCTTTTAATCAGTAATGCTTTATATCATATATTAATTTTCATCTGTATATTTGATTGATTTTGGACTCTTATAGAATTTCTAACTAAAAAACTTTTTGCTGTCGGGTTTTTGCTAAAAAACAAAATCTAAATTTCGT
>JAHBCN010017668.1:0-18051 GCA_019359885.1 Listronotus oregonensis
AAAATTCCCGGTCATTGCACTGGCACAGTGTTTAGTATTGCGTCCTCTATTTCTCTTCCAGTAACGTTTTTAATTGGGACAAATTTTTATTTCTCAAGTTTTTTGGGACGTTTCATATTCGGTATTGGGGCCCTTTTTGCAGGATTCAAGGGGGGGTTATGACCGGAAAACCTCCCCTTCGCTACGCCGCTGGTATGACTCCTTGCTTCGTTTCGTTAGAGTGACTGGAATTCTGGTATAAATATTGTCCAGCGTGGGTAAGTTTTGGGTAGAACGAGGTTTGTATATGTCCATTATTTCGTTTGACTTAAACGTCGAGAAAAGGTAGAGCCAAATTTTGTTCCTTCTCCATTGACAATTTAAAAGTTTTAAGAAACCTTCAAGTTCTTTGTCATTATCTGTCCATACAATAAAAGTATCGTCAACATATCGTAGCCAAACTTTTGGTTTGATTAGTGCAGTATTAATTGCGTGTTCCTCAAACCATTCCATATAAATATTTGCTACCACTAGAGAGAGCAATGAACCCATGGAAAGTCTATCGTCCTGCGCATAGTACTCATCTTTCACTTGAAAGTAAGCACTACGGAGGCACAGCTCCAACAACTCCATCACTCCATCCAGCGGCAGGGTGATGCGTTCTACTAAGGTATCATCTTCGTTGAGCTTGGTCCGAATGATGCTTAACGATTCTTCCACTGTCACATTTGTATACAGACTTTCTACATCAAAGCTTACGAAAGTATTGTTTGGTCCTATTTCTACATTATTGAGAACCTCAATAAAATGAATAGAGTTTTTAACAAAGGATCGTGACTTACCGACTAATGGTTTAATTAGTTCTAAAAGGTATTTTGCCAGTGCAGTTGTGGGTGCATTTTTAGAGCTGATGATTTTCCTTAAAGGTATATTGTCCTTGTGTATTTTCGGTAGTCCATATAGATGTGGAGGCTTACTATAATGAGGTGTTAGAGTCTTTATCAACTTTCAGCTGATTGCTTAGTTTTTTAGTGATTGCTCGGTGTTTTTTTGTAGCTTTTGGCTTTAGCCATACAGCCAGTCTCACAGTATAAAAATTATATATAAAGTTATTTATAAAAATTCTTCGTAATAGGATTTATTTTTATAATAATTATCATTAAATTCATTTTATTTGGATAGTGGACATTAAGGAATTAACACATTAAGACAGAGACACCAGCTTCACGCTACAGAGGTTCATCAAAGCGACTTTTTTTAAATAAACATAACAGAATAAGACCACGGAAACAGGAGAGGATTAAAAGGTGTTAAAAAAATAATATTAAATTTATTAATTAATTTTCTGCAGCTTTAAATTTATTTTAACTAAAAAATCGATAAGCACTGTATATATTTTTATATTTTGTAATGATAAAAGATGTAGTATGTTAAATGGTGCATCAACTTTGCAACCAGACGCTTGCAAAATCCTATCTGGATAAAACTTCTAATGCAGTAGGTGCAGCTGCTCGTCTTGCCGAAAAAAGCTTGAAGACCGCTTTATCTTCATTCCTTTGCTGTGGAAACCTTGGTTGAGTAAGCTAAGGGATTTATAAAAGAATATTGCAAAAAATTCCATGCGAAAAATATCAAAGTTTCTTTATCCAAAAAATTGGCTCAGCTGTGCAACGAAGTAATGCAGCATCGGTACTAGGTACAATCCAGGAAGATCTAGGACTCGATGAAGTTTTAAATTTTTAAATATAGATTTCGTTATTGTGTTTATTCTAAAATATTGTTATTTGGTATTTAAAACATTATGTACTTTTGGCTTCGTCGTGGATTTGGAACGAATGACCACCTCCAAAGCGTCAAAACACTTATAGAAAGGACAATCGAATAAAACAGAGCTTTGGTAATAACACTAGTAGACTTCCACAAAGCCTTTAATACAATAGAGCTAAATGCATTTTGGAATGCACCTCAGGAATGTAGATACTACCGATATACCAAACTCATCCACAATATCTACAAAATGCAAAATGACGGTAAAACTACATGAAAATACCAACCTCAAAACTATTGAACGTGGTGTTCGGCAAGGCGACACGATGTTACCAAAGCTGTTTATTACAGTCATGGAAAGTGCATTCAAACAATTGGACCGGAAAGAGGTATGAACATAGATGGCAAGAACCTAAACAACTTACGTTTTGCAGATATAGTGCTATTCTCGGACAATCTAAAAGAAATGCCACTGATGTTGCAGGACCTGCAAGAGGTGTGTGGAAAAGTCCGTCTTAATATCAATATGTCAAAAAAAATTCATTACAAACCTTGTTACCAGCTGTGGATTGAAGATTGACGGAGCTGAAATTCAAATGGTAGATAGATATGTGTACTTCGGACATGAGGCTAGCATCTCAAAGCTTTTGGAAGATTTAAAGACGTTTTTAAGAGTGATATTCTTGTCAATTAAAAAAGGGCTTTCAATCAGTGCGTGCTAAGAAACTTAAAGTTACACAGAGGAAGATGGAGAGATCCATGCTTGGTATGACCTTGAGGGACCACACAATAAACGAGGATTTGCGCAGAAGAACCGGTGTCAGCGATGTCGTTGGGGCTATTGCAAAGCTTAAGTGGAACTGGGCTGGCCACGTTGCACGGATGCGGGATGATCAATGGGAAAAGAGTGGAGAACTAAAACGGACAAGCGAAGTAGAGGAAGACCGCCTACCCGTTGGTCGGATGTATTAAGAGGATCCGCAGCAACTGAATACAAACAGCACAAAATCGATTGGAATGGAAAATGATTGGGGAGACCTATGTTCAACAATAGACACGGAGGGCTGAATGATGATGATATTTTAATATTAAAAAAGCCTTAGCTCAAATTACCTATTTTGCTACATTTATTGTTTTTTCCGTTGACGTTTTATATTTATTTATTTCATTTCGCTTTTTAATTTTCAAAAAGACCGGCAGTCAGATAACGACAAAACGATAAAGTGCGAATTTACCTAAGTAGACGGTAGTGATAGTAAAAATGTATTGGATTTCATTTATATTTTGCGGCTCCTTAAGAAGCTTTAGAATATATTTAATTTTTCTTAAGATCAATCCTATTTTTTTTGCTACGCCTTGTATTTATTTTAAGAGCATAACGATCAATAAAGTGTTTCTGAATTTAATATTACATTTGAAACAATAAAACACTTTTAACTTTTGATATTACTGGCCACGATAAACAAATCCATTTATTTTACAAATCGTATGCATAAGCGAAAAATAAAGAGGAAATGTAATGCAAAAAAGAAAAAAGTTCGCAGTATGCAAAATAAATATGAAAAATCCTGCTAAAGCGACCGACATAAGCAGGAAATATATTGGACAAAAATTTAATACCTGGAATTCGTAAATCGGGCTTAAAAATTTAGGAAATAGCCTGTCATTCGCAAAACCTGGTTTATGTAAACCTATTGAAATAAATTGAAGGTAAAAATCAAATAAAGGGTTAGTAGGAAGTAATAGGTGAATAACGCATACATTTTTAAGATCAGTACCTGATTGTTGGCAATAGCTAAAGCTATAGGCTAGTCTATTTGTAAGGGTATCAATATAGCGATAAAAAATCTCTGAACTTAAGAAACATTTTTTAAAACTTCTATTTAGTGGGAGAGAGAAAGCTTCTAAAGATATTAGATTTGATAAAAAAAAATTCTAGAAAAACAAAAGCTTTTAAGTCGACCGTAATCTTTTTCTTTAACTTATCAAAAATATTTGGGTACTTAATATTTACAGACACACAACCACTTCAAATTAAGTAAGATTTTTGATATTAAAGAAAAGTTTGTTATTTTATATAAATAGAAAAGGTAATACTTTTTATGGGCGCTTGTGTTATAGAAAGCAGGCTATGAAAAGTAATTTTTCCTCCAAATAAAATATGTTTTTTTTTTAAACGTGGACAAATTAATGCAAAAACGTCTCCTTTGAATAGCAATAATTGTTAAAGATAAATGTGTTCGCAAGGCGGTTTAGACCGTTGTCAGTGAGTAATTGCTATAGTAATGTAACATAAAGCTGTCAGTGGACATGTCAACAGTAATTATTTTTTTCAAAATTGCGTCTCCTATTGCGTTTTAATTCCGTATTGATAAGCAGTTATTGAGTAAGTTCGATTAAATAATAACCAATTTGTTCAATTGGGTAATAAATAATAGTTTTAGGTTTAATAAATATTGAGATGTTGAAGCTTATTTCGTTGTTTGTTTCTATCTATGTTGCTATGAGAACAATTTTTCCTCTGCCGGCGGGAAAGTGAAACGCAAAGCTCCGGCGAAGGAAAAATAAAACTACGGTCGCCCACAGAGTTAAGTAATGACGAATTTGCTAACGTTTGGAGAATTTTTTTAAGAAAACCTTCTTATGGGTGCACAGAGTCTAGATACTGTAGCAAGATCTTGTTAAACGTAGCTTAAAAAAGCGCAAAACACAAAAAACAAACAAAGGATGAGTCAGTAAAAAAACAGAACGCCATGATCGTTCGATATTAAATCCGTGATTTACAAAATACATAAAGAAAGTTAAAATGCAAACTGTACATTGTCAAATAAAAAGGCTTTTTTGTACTGACTAAACCATGTACTCTTTAAATAGAAAAAGGATAATGGTGATATTAGAAAAATAATTTATTACACTTTGGTGATGAATCTGAATAGGTTATTTGCCACCATTGAAAATAAGCTTTAAATTGTAGTCATCCTATCAGATAATAGTATAAAGAAGCATATTTCTCTATAATATAAAGAAAAATATGTATATTTATTGCAAGATATACGTATCAAATATTTTTAAAATTAATTCAGAGACTGGAACGTTCTGTGATTGGTTAGAACTTTGGCGACGTCACTTGCAGTTAAATAAATGTCACAAGCTTTGTGTTGTGTGTTTTCAGGTGTTATTTATCTTTAACTATCTAAATAACTGTTTCTTGACCAGTTTATATAAAAACATATTTCAAGTAACAAAACTATCCGTTTCGTACCTCAAAATGAACATAAATTTTGTGCAAGCCGATAACAGAAACCTACCTGAAATAGATGCATTTATGATTGTGCGTTTCTTTAAAAATAACGCTGACTACGAAGCTGCAGAACTAAAAAATGTAAAAACAGCTGTGCAAGTACCTTTAAAAAATATTTATTTACGTGTTTATCATTCAGTATTTATCAAAATCTTATTGTAGGTTATGTTTATGAAGTGTAGAAATATAAGGAGTACCATCTCTTATGGGAGACGAAGTGAAAAAGTGCCCATTTTATATTTCGTGTAATTTATTTTGTCAGTTTTTATCTGCAATTAAATAATAATACCGTTAAGTATAAAAAGAAAGTACTAAGTTGCTAGGTATTTAAGTTTTAGAACAAACAAAATTATTCTAATCCAAAAGTTAGGTTATACCTTTAAGTGTTTATAAGTTATCTAAACGCGATATTTTGTTATATATAAATCGGTAGGTATTTAAAGCAGGATAATTTTATACTTACATTAAAGTGATCTTTACCAATAAAAACATTTAAATGCGATACAAAGCTGTTTGTATCTCTTCGAGCTTATTGTAACCACTTTTTTCGCCTTTTAGGATTTGTTGGGACAGATATAAACAGTTTTTGCGGTCTTTTCAGAGAAGTATTGTTACATTGTGGCACTACACACCATTTATATACCATTTTACCAATAAATTGAGAAATTATTAAAAAATTCACTGTACAGTGTGTTTCTAGGTATTTAATTTTTTCGAACTACATCACGCACATACCAACTTTCAATAAAACAGAGGTTATCTTTCCGACCCGTCCATAGTACGTTAGTACTATAGACGGTCGACGATGACGTGCGTTTTTTTCATAATTATGTTCGATAAGGGGTCCCCTGTGACTGATTAAATAATTTTAATTTAATTAGGCCCAAGTGAGGTCCTTATTATTAGAAATGCCACTGACAAATTTAATTTATATTAAAAAAGTTTAACACCCTGTATTTTAAAAATTATGCATTTTCGGACTCATATTTATATATTTTTTTTAAATATTTTTCAATAAGGAATTACATATCTTTTAAAATTTGGCCGTGGCACGAACTAATATTATTCATGGTAAAATCTATTATTTAATTATTATAATATAATAACATCCTTGATTGCCGCATTTTAATAGAAACAAATTATTATTTTATCCCATAAATTTAATTGTATTTACTTATAATTTTAATAACTTCAATTATAAAATTGAAATATTTAGTATGCATGTAAATTTGGAAAATTAATAGTAAAACAAATATAATTTAAATATGATAGTTTACCATATTAAAGTTAATATTATATACTTTTTAAAAAAAATAAATTTGCTTATTACTGAATCATTTATCAAAAGATTTAAATAATAAAAAATATATACTAAAAAAAATCTTCATTTAAAAAAGTTAACAGCTTAAGTTAAAGAATTAGTATTAATTTTGACTTTTTTATTTTATTACCGGTATACAAATTTTTCCTTGTTCTCTATAACTAACTAAAATGAAAATATATAGATAAAAACTTGTTATCAGTGTGACTCAGTACTGAATAATAAATTGTAAGTAAGTATTTTTTACATTCAATTTACAGATGGATGAAACTTTTTTGGGCAATTTTCTTCAAATTGCTGACGCTCTAGATATTGGATGTTAAAACCAAAATAGAAAACCAAGTGAAACTCACAAACCATATACTTTTCTCTATATCCAATACAGAATTCAGGTTTGGAAAGCTAAATGTTGCAGAAACACGTCTGGCAACATAAATTCTAATTTTCCATATCCATTAGTATGCTAACGTTTTTTTCTAAATTTTTATAAAATAATAAAAATCTTTTTTAAAAGTAGTAGTTTTTTTATTGTGTAGAAATATTACTTTATTTGTGTTCTAGACCAAGAAATTTGGCTAGTACATCTCTTACTTAAAACGTTTCATATTTCGTCCAAAGGTGTGCATTTTTCTCAGCTAGTAAAGCTGTTCTAAAAATTTCTCTTCTATGTAAGGTTCAAAGGTAACCAGAGAGTAAAGTATGATAAAAGTGACTTGAAAAACTAGAGTGGTGATTACAAAGTGATTGGTAAATGATATATTAGGAAAATAGCTGAATAGTCAAGGTAAAAATTAAACTTTTTGACAATATAACTTGTCAATAATTTATACCATGTGTCACAGAAGTGAGAAGTGATAAGGGTGTCCCTATAAGTCGGGTAAGCAATAAGAATTTTTAGTCTCTAAAGAACAGGTACATAAATTGTATTAATATTTTTAACTTTATATGCGGTATAATTTTCTTTCAATTTAAGATTTAAAAATGTATTTTACAATATGGGATTTTTGTTTTATTTACAACTCTGTTCCGACCCACCATTGGGGAACCATTTTATTCCAACAACCGTTATAAGAGTCCAGTGCAAAAAGTCGCAAAATTGTTTCCTGGGAGCCGACTATAGACGTAAATGGCATAAAATATCTATTAACTATTAAAAAATATTTTTAAAACTTAACATATACTTAATTTAAAAAATTGGTCATGGTAATAGTCCATAATATATTTTTTTAAGGAAATGTATTATCTAATTTTAGAAAAACAACGTAAAAGCAATAAGTAAAATTTAATATTTTACAGTTATTGTTTTTAAATAGTTTTAATTTGATTTTTAAAAAGCATGATATTTTGCGGACAAATGATTTTTGTCCGCCTAATTGATTTATGTCATTTACTAGGCAATTAAGCACACTGCAAATATATTTTATCTTTACCCAACCTCTCAAAATTCATGTTGGTTAAAAATTGCATTGCAAAAGTGTAATATTAAATGAGCTGCTCATAAACACATTGTTTAATCCTTTAACTGCAATCGTTGACTTTCCTTATTAGCATCTTATTTTCAAGCACACCGTTTTGATACTCTAAAAGACCATTTTAACACGAACTACATAGTACCTACAGGACCTTTTTAATCGTCTCCAAGATATTTAAACATAAATATATATTAATTAGTTAACTAAAAGTTAAATCTCTGTTAAACAATAGGACAATAGGAAGCTTATGTAAGTTACATAATGTAAGGTCTGTTATAAAAGTCTGAACGCATAGCGGGTTTTGCAGTGATACTACGTTAAAATGGCGCGCAATAAAAAAGATGTTCGTTCTTTTGAGATGGTGAAAAAGGCAGCCGATGGGTTAGATGATTTTTAGAAGCATCAACATGCCTGGTGACTTTTCTGATTATTCGAATTTGGATTAAGAACCTATATTTAATGTCCCAACCGCTGTGTTTACACGTCGTTGTCGTGGTTGGGCCCAGTAGGATCTTTTGGAACATGCGCTAGAGTTGCTGGTTATCGGCAACTCTTTTGGCTAGCGTATGAAAAGGGATCCGAAGATAAGATAAACACAAGGCTTAACTCAAGGTGTTAGCATACCGTGCTGATGAGTGACTGAGACATCATGTGCCTTAAACAGGTGTCTCCAACGGTGCCTCTGAGATACAGGGTGACCTCTTAGATTATCTAGCATTACTGCGGTAATGTGGGGCTCTGCCGTGGTGGACTATTACTTCCCTAGCTCCAAACATAATAAATAAATAAAATAAATAAATTTCATTACTCGAGATATTTTAATTAATCTAGTTAAACCCAAGTAGCACGGTTCCCCTAAACATACTATATGTTTATTAATATTTAAAAAACAAATAATCTTAATATTTATCCTTAGTTAATTTTATGAAAATAAAATAACACCAATCCAACGGCTGGCTACTCAAAAGTTCGGTTTATTTCCATTAAAAAAGAAGCCAGTCGATAAAACTCACATTCAAGCAAAATAGAATATTTTTGTTCGGCTCTATCGGTTTTATACCCACTCAAAACAAACTTTTCACAGTAAATTTGGTGCTCTAGTTTTTATCCCTTAGGATATGCTCCATTTAAAGAGAATTTCACAAATATTCTAAAATAACCGTATATACGGATATTTAGGAAGTAAAATGTAATTTTATAAAAGGATTTTTGGTTTAAAATTTCTTTTTATTTGGGTTTAAACTAGCTTTTTATAGCAAGCTTTAAAATATTATTTCCTATATAAATAAAAAATCTATTGCTTGCTATAAGATTCCTTGTCAAAAATAAGAGCAAAAAGTTATATAAACATTACGCCAAAACGGATTTTTTAAGATACGGGATGTAAGAGATTTTATTTTTTTTTTTAATTAGGATTTTCAATTTATTTTCAAATAGGTATTTTTAATTTAAAAGAAACTTGGTACGTTTACAACGTTGATCGAAATACATATTCTAATAGTAAACTCTTGTTACTATTATGGACCAGTGGCGTAGCATTTATAAATTTTATTTATTTTTTTACCATTATTTCGTCATACCTTTTTTTATTGGTAATTTGGTACATTGATTGATTGATTGATTGATAAAGTAAATACACAAGTTGAGGTTGTGTCCGCCCCGACACTGCAGCCTACAGGGCTTGTTGTATCTCTTTGTATTTTTCAGTTAAAAGGTTTGACCCTTAGAAGGTGTAGTAGCCCTTTTACTGTTCTTTTCTGGTCTCCAGCCTCCTGGTGGTTAGTGTCCACCATGAGGTTTTGATTTGTTCTCCAGTATGTAAGTGCAGGGCCTCATATATGATGTGAGGGCTGTCTCTTCCTCTTCGTCACATAGTCTGCAAATGGGTTCTTCTCTATAGATGCCCATAGTGTGCATATGTTTTCTTAGGGTGCAGTGCCCGGTTATTAATCCTGTCAGTATCCTAATCTGATTCCTATTTAGTTTAGTAGTTCACTTGTCAATGCTTTCGATGGTGAGTCCAGCATTGATTTAGTGTGATTTTGCCTTGGAATGTGGTTCCAGTATGACTGATGTTGTGTTTGAATCCACCGAGTCATGTAGCCACGAACCGAGGCTTTGTTTTCCCAAAAACAGGTTCAGGACCCACAAACATTGCTGCAGAGCCTCGCCTGGCCAGGGGTTGCATTTTCATTGCCCTGTATTCCCCTGTGTCCTGGCACCCAGGAAAGTGTCTTTGTTGTGGTTAGCCAGGTTTAGGAGGCATTCAGACAGTTCCAAACCAAACTTGAGTTGACTTGTTGGGATGCCAAAGCTTTTATGGCCGCTTGACTATCAGGGAAAATAGTAAAATTCCCCGCCCTTATATCTCCTCTTCAAGTTCTCTCGCAGACAAAGTTCAATGGCCCTATATTTCCGCCAAAACGTGGCATATTTCCCCAGGGAAGCATAAGCTTGAACCTGGGGGTCATCCATGGTTCCTGCGCCGGCTCCATTGTCCCGTCTTGGATCCATCGGTATACCAAACCAATTTCCGAGACTGACCAGGAGATCCTCACTACCGCCCCAGGTAAGCTGGGTTTTTTATGGTCTGTGTGTATTTATCCGTTTTGGCATTGTATCCTCCCCATCTAATTATTGGGTTTTTGTAATCTGCTCGTTATTCTGGTGTGTCCTAGGGCAGGCCCAGAGCACCAGATGCCGTTCTTTAGCCTGTATGCAATCCCCTTGCCTTAATAATTATACCAAGAGGGGGGGGCTTAGTAGGGTTTCCATGGCTGCAGGGTTTGGGTCTTCTAATAGCTCCCGTTATACAGAGACATGCTGTGCTGGAGTTTGGATAACTAGCTCCTTTCTCTGTTCTATTTTGGCCACCAGATAGTTGAACTAGGTTATCTGGTCTTACCACAGCAGTGTACAACCAGTGTGCTTTTGCGTGGCTGAAATCCCAATTCTTCCCCACAGCTCTTTTGGTAGCCATTAGAGCCATTTTGCCCCAAATTTAAACACATTCTGCATTGTGGTTCCCGGTTAGCTTAGAATCCAGAGTTAATCCAAGGTACTTTACCTCCTGAACATAGCCGAGTGTGGTACCGAAGAAGTGAGGAGATTTTAAATCATCCAGCTTCCTTCGTCTAGTGAAGGGTATTAGGTACATAGTCATTATTTTCTGCTTACTTCTACTAGTAAAAAAGATATACTTGAATTAAGTCAATAAATTTAACGGCTTTCGAAATATTTTAATTTTAAAATTGCATTGTACGAAAAGAGTAACATTTAAAGTTAGTAAGTTGACAATTGTGATTTTTACAAAAACAGATCAAAGCAAAGGAAAAGCAGGTACCGTTGGAGACACCTGTTTAAGGCATATGATGTCTCAGTCACTCATCAGCACGGTACGCTAACACCTTGAGTTAAGCCTTATGTTTATCTTAGCTTCGGATCCCTTTTCATACGCAAGCCAAAAGAGTTGACGATAACCACCAACTCTAGCGCATGTTCCAAAAGATCCTACTGGGCCCAACCACGACAACGACGTGTGAACACAGCGGTTGGGACATTAAATATAGGTTCTAAACCCAAATTCGAATAGTCAGAAAAGTCATCAGGCATGTTGATGCTTCTGAAAATCATCTAACCCATCGGCTGCCTTTTCCACCATCTCAAAAGCGCGAAGATCTCTTTTATTGCGCGCCATCTTAACGTAGTATCACTGCAAAGCCCGCTATGCGTTCGTTTCGAAAACAACGAGAAACTAAACATATGACGGGTGCTCACTTTTTTAAACATTGCCTTAAAAATACCATACAACTACATGGAAATTAAAAAAAAACAGATATTATAAATGTTGTTTTATTAATTTTAGATAAAACAAACACAAATCAAGTAGTTAAGAAAAAAAATGGCCCGTAGGACCCGGTACAATTTTTTTCTCCAAATTGGCCTGGCAAGATTACTTCAAGAAAACGAACAGGTTGCAATTTTTGCTGTGCCTTTTTTATTGGAGCATACGATTTTAGTGCTTAGATTGCAGATTTTCCTACAATACATGGTTTTCCAATTTGAAATTTATTGTTTGGTTTGTATTTACTTCTGGCTACCCTGTATAATGCAATATACAACAAATCCAAAAATAAACCCCATAATTTATAAGTGATAATCTAAATAATCCTATGGCTTTATCTTTTGGTTCTATTTATAAATTAATACCATCAATTTAAAGCACTTTTATTGATATTTTTCTTTTGATACAACTCATTACAATATACCATTCATGCAATAAAAATGCCATTTTAAACCTATAAATTTTGTCCAGAAATGCCGTTTACCCTTTTAAATTTGCGGTATTGCCGCTGCCGCAGGGTATTTGTTAAACGTGGTGTAAGTAAGAATTTACACCCAAAACTAAAGCTGCACAATTTTTGCAAACGTTCGGATTGAGTGATCAAAAATTAAGTTTCACTAAATTAGGATTATTTAATTAAACGGCCTATGATTTTCCAAAATAGAATAATTAAAGTATATTATTAGTTTAAATTTCGTTGAATAAATGACCAACAGGGTGATTTAAAATTTAAAAATATTAATAATAATAAACATTCTGTTGCAAAAACACATCTTGCAACCTGAAGCTATTTTTCTATAGCCACAAGTGCGCAAACATTCCTTCTAAATTTTTATAAAATAATAAAAATCTAAATTTAAACAGTAAATTTTCCTTTTAGTTGTTACAATGCCGCCTTAATAAATTCAAATGATTTTTAAAAATTTGTTTACCGTTCAAAAAAACTAAGCAAACAAGAAAGCCGTTGCGTCGGCATGGTTTCGTAAGCTCGTTTTGACATAGCGTATCCAATAAAGACCCGATATTTCGCCCACCAGAAATTAGGCACATGAAATAAAACAAAAAGAAGGATTCGGATGGCAAGGTATGTGCGTCGCGTCGGGAGACCGGGGATATGCAGTACAGCTGTGTGTTTGGTGGAGTTAACCATGGCTGAAAGGTTTTCTAATTTTATTACTTTAGGAACGTAAAAATTTCTATAGCATTTTTGGGAAATTCACCAAATGTTTCTTATTTAAATAATTTCATGGAATGTCAGTTTCCATGGTAATTTATGATATTTTCTCAGTGTTAGCATAAGAAAATTGTCTATCATACCTTTTCATTGTAACCAAATAAAGTTATAAAGTTTTTTACGAAGTCTACATTTCTCACAAAGTTAAGTTATTTAAGTATTTCTTTGCGAATTTAATTTGACATGTATGTAAGGTTTAAAAGTCCATTCGTGCCGCGAAAATTGGATTCAATTTTTCCAAAAGCCAAAACAAAATTTAAATTTCTTTTGGCTTCTTTTCTGTAATAGTTTTTTTAAATTTGGATTTAGTTTTTAATATTTCCCTGAGTGAAAGTCACCCTAAAATCGGTTTTAGATACTATTTTCTCTTAACTCGATGCATATTTCAAAAATCCGTTACAGCAGAGGTAGAGGTTATTTCCTTGCCTGTAAAATGGTTAAAAACGTTATCTCCTGTAGGCTTACAATCGGAAACAACATCGCATTGATACACCGAATTTGGAAGAACCTAAATAAAATATAATATTTTTAATGCGGCTATACGAAAATTGTGGTAGTGGGAGTTTGTTAGTCTCCATCCACCGCCCGCGTCCTTTCGCCCGACCCTTAAAGTGTAGCGTAAATGCACTCTTAAAGGTAAAGTGATTAAAATGATTGTACAGGACTGTGACAGGACAGGGTTAGCTGGAAGCAGTGTATAAAAAGAAAAATGGATTAGTAAATGGTAGTTTTTTGGAGATCAGCAGAGAGTAAAGGAAATATTTAAACTTATTGATGAGATAGTGAGTCAAGAATTAATACCAGGTGTCCCCAAAACTGTAAATGAGTTTTAATTTTGATTTTAACTTTTCTAACTTTCTAGTAATAAAAAAACATTCTTAAGGCATTTTGGTTTTCAAATGAAGGTCAAATATTTTTTTTGCTGATTTAAAGCGAATTTTTGTCAATTTCTTTGTAAATTATTTGTCAAAGGGAAAAAATAATTTTGAAATTGTTGATACGCTCCATTGGCAAATCGCAAAAATTGTAGTGTAGTAAACTGTAAAACTTGTTGTGAATAAACTTTGCATATTTCGTTTATGCGAGTGTCTCAATTAGCAATAGTCATCATACAGGGCGTCCAAACCGTAAATTTCCACCTATTGGTTTTCAGTCATCATTATAGCCGATAGAAGAGCTTTTGTCGGCAACTACTTATGGTGCGGAGCGTACCGATTTACGTTTCCCACTACATTTTAATCGTTTTCGTTGGGTAACTCGCCTGGAATGCTTTTAAAAAATTGAACCTGCTCAGTCCTATTAACCTCTATGAACTTGCAGATATCCTAAAGCAAGAAAGACAAAATCCTCAAAAACCTATCTACGTTTCGGTGGCAGTCGGCCACCGTTGTCAAGATGTATTTAAATGAAAAAAATAGAAATTAAAACTAAAATTCTGATAGCTTTTTTAATAATATTTATGATGTTTTGTCACAAATAATAAATTAATATTTATGACAAGTTAGTTACAATATTTTTTCGCGATCGTTTTTGACATATATCTGTTAGATATATTTAATAGTTAATTTAGTTAAAGTAGTAATTAGATTTTACAAAATACAAGTTTAAGCATAATTTACTGTCAAAGTTGACGATATCCTTTGCACCCTTTATCATGTAAATTTTACCGACTTTTTTACTAGTGAAAGCTTAAAAAGAAACACACAATCTGCCCAGACATAACATTTTACTTTTTTTTTCAAATCATGGGCTTTACTGTTATTTTAGGATATTTGCCAAAAGCCGTTTAGACGACGATGGTTTCAGGACCGAAATACAAAGCGTCAAATTTAGTGAGGATAATTTTGTAAAAGCGGACATATAAAAACCGATGTAGACATAAAAGTATTCTATTTTGCTTGCTCGCAAACTTTATTGTGTGACTTTACGGAAATAATAAAGAAGTAAAGCAAATCCTATGGTCTTTTTCTTTTATAATATAACTGCTAATCTGTGTCAAGAGGTTCGTCTATTTAGCTTAAAAACTTTTTTATTTGCTGTTTAGATGGTATCATATAGGTTTAATAAAATAATTAAAAAAATAATCCATAAAAAAATTCTTAAAATTATAAAATAACAGGTTTTATATTTGATGGCTTTGCTAGCAACGACTTTAAAAAATTACACAGCCCCACAAAAAAAATAAGTGTACGGACATCTGTATTTCCATGTATTTTTTGACGCTGGATCCGATCCCGGGCTTAGAAATGGCCCTAAACGTCTGGAATTGGCCCAGGGGCCAAAAATGGCCTCTATAAGGCCTGAGAGATGAATTCCGGTATGAGGTGAGGTCGAAGGTGCATTTTTAAGTCAAAGCCGGATTTGTGGCCAAAAAGTTTATGGCCAACTGGAATTTCCGAATTGGGACCGGAAAAATGACCTCTTAGGGGGCGGAAAATCGTGTTTTCGACGCCGCGATCCCAACAGTGGTATTTTTATGTACTTTTAAATTCTGGAACTTACACTGTGCTCGAAAATTTCGTGGACAACTGGAATTCTTTGTTTGGGACCGGGAAAATGACCCCTTTAGAAGCCGGAAAATCATGTTTCCGACCGCGCAATGGGAACAGTGGTATTTTTATGTACTTTTAAATTCTGGAACTCAAACTGTGCTTCAAAAATTTTATGGTCAACTGGAATTCCCCGTTTGGGACCGGAAAAATTGAAGATTCTTGACCGAAATGTTCCCAGGCCAAAAATTATCTAAATATTTCGGAAGCTCGAACAATCAAAATAGTGGCAATGAATTGTTTGACCGGAAAATGTTACTCGTTTCAAATATTTGGAATTCTGCTAAAGATCATGAAAATATTCTTGCTAAGACGAGGCCAAATAACAATATTTAAAACTAAGGCCTGTATCTACAAAATTCCCTGTTAATGTGGTGCACTATACATTGTATAACCAAAAAGACCGCTTGAAATAATCTAAACCAAAAATAATTTATAAAAAAGCCACTAAAAAACAATCTAAAAAAGCTGCAGTAATGCAAAACAAGCAGAATATATTTAGTATTGACATTCTAAATATCTGGCAGCCGTTGTTGAACTCACTGCGGGTATCTTCGCAAACAACGAATAATTTAAAAGTCTTAGTTTTAGAGAACTTTTAAGTTATCATTGGAAAACGATTGGAGATATACAGTGCGTCCCAAAAGTTATGTCTAAATTCATTTAAAATTAAGCGATGGGATTTTTACACAAACGTTGGACCGCGATTTTTATTTCAGTTCGCATTTTTGTACATGAAGTTTGTATATACAAGGGTGCTCAAAAATAATTTGACCATCAACTTCATTTTCAAATAAACGCCCTTTTTTATTTCATTTTTAAATTTCGCTGAAATTCTACGTATGTTTCATGAATCATATCTATACCTAAAGTCAACAGTTATCAAAAAACCACGGCCGAAATTGTTCTTAAGGTCACCTTATCTCTGAGAATTTTTATAAAGGCAAAATTCCATTCATTCGTGTTTTTAATGTTGGCTGGTGATATTGTCAAGTGTACGAGCAAAGTTCCCGGGTTTTTACAATGGTGAAGTTAACGGAACAGAAAAAAAATAAAATTTTGGCATGGTTGGGTTTGGTTTATAGAACACTCCCCAAAGAGAAGCTGCTCAATTATTCAATGAAAGCCATCTTATCGTCCTTCCGATATGTCAAAAGGGGTGAGTAGAATAGAGGCTAAGTTTTGAGAATTCGGCCCTGTTAGAGATCTGCCGAAATCTGGTCGTCCCGCTCGGAAGAAAAGAACAACTTGCGTTTTGCTTTCTTTGGAAGAAAATCCATGCACTCCTCTGTGCAGATTGGGGCCAATTTACACATGGTAAAAACTGTAGTTCACCGAATAGTTAAAGCACAAATATCACCCATATAAAATTATTTCCCGTGCAAGAGTTATTTAAAGACGATTCGATAGGCGAAATGAGTTTTGAACCCTTGCAAAACATGTGCAATCTAAATAATAATTTCGTAACAAATAATATTTTTCCGATAAGCCACGTTTGAAAAGGTAGTGTAAAAAGACAAAATTGTCGATATTGGGCAACAGAAAATCCGCATTGGAAAGATGAAAGTGAACACCCAGTACCTCAAAAAATAAATGTGTGGGGTGGAATAGTGGCGGAAGAGTAATAGGTCCATTTTTCTTTGAACAACTTTAACGGGAAAGTGTATCTCGATTTTCTCCAATTTAAAAAAGTTTCCCGCATTACTAGCTTTATTTCCAAATCCATTGGACCCAGACTATCCTGACGAAGAACTAATTTTCCGCAAGATGGTCTTCTTCCCCACTATTTCCCTTTCCATTTTTGGATGAAACCTTTCCCAATCGGTGGATAGGAAGGAGAGGACCCCTCGAATGGCCTCTAGGTCGCCTGACCTAACACCAATGGAAATTTTTTGTGGGGATACCTCCCAAATCAAAAGGGATTTGTTAATAGGGCCCAAAAAATCTAGACGGCTTGAAAGAGGGGATTCCCGAGAAGTGGGGCCCTTATCTCGGAAATAAATTAAAATGTGCAACGAAAGTTTATTGATCGCCTTGGATATTGTCAAGCCGTGAATGGCAACCATTTTTAAAAATTTTTAAATTTTAATTTTTGTTCTTTTTTTATTTGTTACATGAATCGTGTTTTTTTCGATAACTGTTGACTTTAGGTATAGGGCGTGATGCATGAAAATACTAGATTTCAGCGAAATTTAAAAATGAAATAAAAAAGGTGTTTCATTTGAAAAATGAAGTTGAGGTCGAAATTTATATTTGAAAAACCCAAACCCCTTTTTTTTTAAAAAATTTCATAAATAAAGTCCTGTGTACCAATTAACAAAATAAGGCAATAAAATTCCAAGATGTAAATATTATTAAAACCCTTTAAGGAAAAGGTATTAAATGTCGTTTTATCAAAAAAGAAAAATATATAGCTAATAAAACGGCGCTGATCAATAAAATAGTCTAGACTCGATTAAAAAGCCATTTAAACCCTAACCTTCAAATAAAATTACAGTTTACCTTCCTAAATCCCGGTTTTCCTATTAGTTTAGGATATTTACCCAAACTCAATAAACCGAAAATTTAAAAGAAGCAAAAGATT
>JAHBCN010017669.1:0-17997 GCA_019359885.1 Listronotus oregonensis
AGTTACTTGTTCTTTAAACGCAGAAACTAGAAATACTAAAAAACAAAAACATTGAATCTAGTTCTGAACGAAGTTCCAATTATTTGCAGTAAATAGTTTATTTCTGGTTGTATTGATTTTAACTGGGGTTTTATTTATTTTTGTTAGAGAAAGAAAATTGAAAATTACACATTTTGTGTAATATTGGTTAGCAAAAGAAATTAAATATTTCTATTTCTTAAAATAAAACTTAGTAGTCTTAGATATCAGATAGACATACTAAAATAGTGAGTGTAAAATTTATATTTGATTTTTTATTAAATTAGATTTTTTATTAACTTAGAACAACAGAAAGACAAATACATATTTTGACAAAATATAATTTGTTTTCGGTTTTGTCAACTTTTGGCACGTGAAATTAAAAAACCAAAATGGATTTTCTTATACAAAAAAGGTGTAAATTTAAAAATTTAAGCAAATTCATTGCTCTTTCAAAAGATGTACAGGGTTATCCAACGAGGACTAGACAGGCCGCTTTTTTTACTCTAGCTGTACTTTTAAAAAAAAAAGTGAAATAGCCATCATATATAATTTTTCCCTCCGAATCAGAAAATGAGAGGTCATTTTAATATTTTTTTAATGGAATGCCATATTTTTTATGTGATTATCCGATTCCTCGTATATCTTTTGATCTAAAATGATATTTTTTAATTCAAAATGGTCCATTTTCTGCACGTTTAAATCAAAAAAATTCGTCTACCGTGTCATTAACACCTGAAATATTGATACGGATACCTGTTCACTCTTTAACGGTAGTGTCATTCAGACAACTAAAAAAAAGTTTAAAAGTTGTTTATATTTTTCATGAATTAGGAACAAATAACGTTAAAAAATGAAATATTCATTAGACGACCGTCTACACATTGTAAAATTATATAACAAAAGCGGAGAAAATGCTCGAGAAACGCAAAGAAGATTTTTCGAGAGTTTCCAGAGACGCATTTCAGTGAATACAATTCTAAGAATTAAGACTCCATTTGAAGAAACAAAAACATTGAAAGATAGGCGAAGAAATATAAGAAGACAAAACATAAGAAATTGTTCAATATTTTAGGATCAATTCGATGAGTTCTATTCCGCAGGCAACAGTTCAAAGAACTCTAAAAAAATTTGATATCAAACCATATTGTATCCTTTCCGTTCATTATCTAACTCAAGAACAAAAGAACTTCGTTTCGATTTGTTGCTTCGATATTGATGAGAGAGCAAGACGAGGACAACAACTTATACAATAAAACATTATGGACTGATGAAGCGTCATTCACAACCTCAGGAATATACAACCGGAGAAATACAAATTACTCGGCAGCAGCTAACCCTTATAAATATGAAATGATAAAGTTTCAAGGTAGGAGCTCGCTTAATGTTTGGTGTGGGAGGTTAGGAAATCAAATTATTGGACCGCTATTTTATCGTGGCTCTTTAACAGGCCAAAGATACCTTCAGTTTCTTCAAAAAAATATCGAGGACCTCTCGGAAGGATTGCCAATGCAGATCTACAATAATATTATTTGGCAGCAGGATGTGGTACTGTATTTAAATGGGCGTTACAACGAGTGGATGGCCGTAATGGAACACTTCATTGGCCACCTAATTGCCCAGATATTACACCAATGGAAACATTTTTATGGGGCCATTTAAAAAACGTGGTTTATCAACGGCCCAATAGAAATATCGATGAGCTACAGCAAAAAATTGTGAATGAAATTGACAGAGTTAACCAGGATTACAATATTATAAGGGACTCTCTGGAAAGACTAAAAAGGGGGCATCTGTCCTGTTTCAAAAATAACGGAGGACATATCGAACGTTTATATTATTAGGATGTCTGGTGTTCTTAAGTTTAATTTATATTTTTTCTTATGGGGTATTTGTTGTATATGTTATATCGTTTTTATATTTGTTTTGTATTTATTTTAAAAATAGAGTCTTAATTCTTAGAATTGTTTCTATTATATTACAATGTGTAGACGGTCTTCTAATGAATATTTCATTTTTTAACGTTATTTGTTCCTAATTCATGAAAAATATAAACAACTTTTAAATTTTATTTTTTTAGTTGTCTAAATGACTCTACCGTTAAAGAGTGAACAGGTATCCGTATCAATATTTCAAGTGTTAATGACACGGTAGACGAAAATTTTTTCGATTTAAACGTGCAGAAAATGGACCATTTTGAATTAAAAAAATATCATTTTAGAACAAAAGATATACGAGGAATCGGATAATCACATAAAAAATATCGCATTCCATTTATAAAAATATCAAAATGACCCCTAGCAGTTTTATTTGATGTTCAATTATTTTACATTAATCATTTTCGGATTCGAAGGGAAAAATTATATATGATGGCTATTTCACTTTTTTAATAAAAGTACAGGTAGAGTCAAAAAAGCGGCCTGTCTAGTCCTCGTTGGATAACCCTGTACTATAGCATACCCCTTCTCGTTTGAAAAATTAAGAATGAATGCTGCTACGTTATGGATTAATGTTACTGTGATAGAATTAATGTGTAAAATATGTCCCCCTAAAAACTATAGTATATCGCACACTCTTTTTAAAAGTGACCCAAATCAAAAATGTCATTTTGCAGTAGAGCCAAAGAACATTATACCTTGTGGTTTAATAGTTGTTAAACTAACCAAATTATAGATTTTCCTTTTTCTACATATAAATAAGTATTTAAGTTACCAAAAGTGACTATTTTGAAGTTAAAGAAAATATATACACAAATTTATTTTAATATTATAATTCCTAAGTTATGTAAGTTTTGTAAAAAAATACACAATTTAGTTTTAGGCAAATATGATTAAATTTTAAGTAAGGTGTCATTTTTCCATGTACTAATTAATGGTATTAATATGGTTAGTATGTTTTTTTGGGACACCCTGTATAACAAAAACTTACTGCAAAAGATAATAGACCAAAAATTCTACAATTTCCACAAAATCTATGTACTAGGTAGGCAACCAAAAATCTATTTAAGATCACACAACACCAAACTTACAAATTTAACAAAACACTTAAAAGTAAAGATAAACCTTCGTCCTCCGACACTGAATATTTCAATATTCGATATTTCAAGAAAGGAAGCAAAAATATGGCAAATACTTCCAATTACGCCTCAATTTACAACACAAGTAACAAAACATGTGACAAACTCCACCAATCAGGTTCGTTTAGGACGCAAGGGGACATACCTTGTTTGATGTTGCCAGTTTAGCCAAAGTCGATAAGATCTTTGGAAAATAATTACTTTTTATAATATTTACTAGTAAAACAATAGTTATTAAATAAAATTAAACTATATAACAACCACATTAAATTTTCAGCTTTTTCCAATATTATATTTTGTTATTGTAAAAAAAATAAAATTTAAATTACTACTTGACCACAACTATTGCTTTCTTATAGTTAAACTTGGCACACACACATACTTTCGTTCGAAATAGTTCGAATTCTTTTCCCAGTCCACGAAGGTTGATGCGTAAGTAATAACGTACCGTGGGTGTCTTAAGTGTGATTAGGAAAGAAAAACTTCTGCGGGTAGCAGGTTTCATAGTCTTGATACTCTAGGGATGAAGAAACAAAGAAAGCGGGAAGTTCGGGGCCTCTCTAGTTAAACTGTAAAAGGATGCATAGAAGTTGCACTACGTGTTGCTCTGTTGGGAGCTGCCCGAGGAGAAATTATACTGGTCAACTCCACTGAGCAGAAGCCGTTAAAATACCTATATAAAAGCGACAGATCCCCTACAGCTCGACGGTGGTCAAGAGTAGGAAGCCCTGCTGTAAGTGTGAGATCATTAATAAGACGAACGGCTCTTCTTTGAATGAAGTCCAGAATGCTAAGTGTTGTAGGAGGCGCCATTTTCCAGACATGAGAACAATATTCTAAAGAGGGTCTGATTTGAGATACATACAGAGTATACAGATCGGAAGAAGGAAAATATTTTCTGGCTCAGAAGAGAAATCCAAAGTTTTTTGAAGCTGCCGAAGCTATGGATATGTATGAATATAATGTGTTTGTGCCAGTTCAGGTCATTTTCAAAAGTAACGTCGACAAGATTAAACGACTCTTTGAACGGATGAGCATTGGCAGACACGCGACAGCGAACATGACTGTGTTTTTAAGGCATTGAACTGAACAAGATTTTTGGCGTCCCTTACCGCATTTTATTAAACAATTTTTAAAACCTAAAACTCTAAAAAATTATCCACTACATAAGTTATTAGGCTACACTGTACTTTTTAATAAATAAATTGCTACATTTATTTCGTAATGACTCTCATATCAGGTATCAAGGTAAATCGACAAAATATGATTTTTTTCGTGTTACTAAAAAACACAAATGCATCCTTACAAATTTAATTAAATTTCGCCGGCATTTTAATAATAGGGGTATTTCGTTCCAGGTTCGTTAGGTGAAAAGAAATATTTAATAAATTAAACTTTTTAAAATTTCTTTTAAACAAACTCTAAAGAGAGTTAAAAAATGATAAATTTATCATATATTAGAAAAACCTAAAACTTAAATCAGAAATTATTCTTTTTTGATATAAGAAAATAATATTATGTTCGAGGTAGGCATGCTCGGCAGTACAGCGTGCTTTAAGTTCTAACATTCTACCATTTTTTTGGGCTGTTTTAGACATTTTTATGTGTCGCTAAAAAGCGGGTTCTTTATGATCTTTGCAAAAATAATTTGCTAGTAGAACATAGTATTAGTTAAAAATACTGGTATTGTTGCAGAAACACATCTTGCAACTGGAGGCCTTTTTTCTATAGCCACAAGTACGAAAATATTCCTTTAATATTTTTACAAAACTATGAAAATCTAAATTTAAACAGTAAATGTACCAAACAATCGTGACAACACCGTCTTAATAAATTTAAATCATATTTAAAAATTCCTTTCCCAATCTAAAAAAAAAAGCAAAACAAGTTGCGTTGAACGCCAGAGGAGCTGATGGCATGGCTGCACGAAAAAAAATTAAGGTGGCGCGGCGCTACAGTAATCAGAACTCAAGATTCTCGGTTTTAGGTTCGTGCGCATTTTTACCGATCCTACACACGTTCAGTGATGCGAATTGCCGAAGATAGCCGAATGATGTTTTTACCAATCCTAGCTGATTTCAGCAGGTCGCGCTGAATATGTGTAGGGTTAGTAACGAAATCTCTCGCATATTTTTTACACCAAGTACTTATTATCCGCAATATAAAAAAATATTGGTGCAGTAGGGCAATCAAAATAAACTAAAACTTTGTTTTATTTGATTTTCCTGGCACAAAAAAATCATATTTTTTGCACTTAAAAGGTACTTACTTCTTTATATACAGCCGCGGTTTTTTAAAAACTATAAAAAAAACAATAAACACATTATACAGTATAACAAAAACTATATAATATTAAAAAGTAACTAAGTACAAAGCAAGTTTTATTTGTTGGTTCTATACGCTACAAGAAAAACGGTAATAGGTACATAGAAAAAAAGTAATAAAAGTGTTACGAGCACGATTTTCGATTTCACTGGGTTAGAATAAACAGAATCGGTCTAATTACATTTGTTTCGAATATACGAGGTATTTTTGAAAATTGAGCAATTCTAATTAACCTTTTTATTTCGATTATTATATGAGATATCAAAATTATGTTTAGATACTATTTATGTAGTTTTTTTAAGTATAATTCACGGACCTACTTCAATTTTTTCATATCAATTTCGTTTCTGAGCAATGACTTCAACTTTATATTTTGATAATAGGACACCCTATATATTTTAATGTCATCAAACTCCATTTATTTTTTAAGCAATGTAATAAGTATAGGTAATTATTTTATACAGGGTGTCCATAGTGTCGCTATTGCCATCTTCAAAACAGTAAGATGTACAAATTCGATTAAATGAGGGAAAAGTTGTCATTCTTATGGAGAAATAAAAATGTGTTTACAATGTTCCCAAATTTTTCCTACTTTCCAGACTATGGGAAAAAAATTTAAAAAATCCAATTACTTTTCATATGCCGAAAATTTAAGAATGTTTGGCGACACTGACAAATCTCTATTGCTCAATTTTTAAAAACCCTCGTACATGCAAAACAAATGAAGTTAGACCGATTCTGTTTTACCAACTCACTGAATTCGAAAATTGAGCTCATGAGACACTCATTATTTAATAGCAAACACTAAAAATACCTAAGTACTTACACAACAATAGTATAAAAAGGAACGGAAAATAGAACATACTAATGACCTTTAGCGTTTGGTAAATTAGCTGCTATATTTGCACTAAGTTAATGTTTTTTCTTTGACCCTTTTGCAATTCTTCCAGAGCGATTTAATTCCAAATTTGAAGGGCGGCCGGCTTGAATGCTTCGAGCACCTTTTGGAAGTGATGATCGCTTCCTTCGGGAAATGGACGTTGACTGAACTGAAATTGTTTTCCTTGACCCCACTTTTGATAAAATATTTGAGAAAAACGACCCCAATTGTGTTGTGGTCTTTACTCCCTCCAACCTGGTGTTGACTTTTTTCAAAAGAGGTAACAAAGAATAATCTTTCTGTTTAGTTAACTCAATTAAAATACTTAAGTTATTTGCAAAGCGATTTACTTCCTCTTCGTATGCTGTGTCTTGATTAAAATCTTCTACTAATTGGTCTGAAATATCATGGTGTAGATGATATTCGTCATTCGAAGTTTTTTTATTACTAGAGGAAGATGCATAAGTAGTATCATTAGTACTAACTGACTTTTGCATAGAAGAAAAAAATTAGCATTTTTTTCAACAGTATCGCCCATTGCTATTTTTGCAAACAAAAATTTATCACTTGTGCTTAGTTGCGGGCAAGTGGAAATATTTTTAAAAGTCTCTTGGACGGCACATAAGTGTTTGCAGAACTTTCCTCCTTGTCCTGCAAGACATTCGCACATTTGTAAATCTGAGAGCACTTTATACTTTGATTTCTCTTCACCTTGAGATGACGACACTTCAAACTCATTCTCTCCAGTTTGAACTACTTCCAGTGCGCTTGCTTTTCTAAGAAATTTTCCATATGCAATATCATTTTTTGTTTCCCTTCCATTAGCGAAATTAAGTAATCTTCTTTTGTGATGGTTTTCCAATATAGTGGAAACAAAATCTAAGCGCATATATTAAAAGCTTTACATCTTTATTGGTATTATAGCCCCTGGTAGTTAAAGAAGATCTATTACACAAACACCAATCTTCTTTTCTTTTCCATAGCTGCTCTACGTAGTTCAAAAAATTGTTATATTTTTTTGTAACAATATCTTTAACATCTATTTTATGATGGCTACTCCATACCCATCTCCATACTGCTTGAGTTACATGAAATATGCAGAAAAGTAACTTATTTTCTGAAAATACTCTAGGTAATGCATTTCTTTCTGCTGCGCTGTCATCGGTCATAAATATTTGTGGATACTTTTTTCTGTTAAATCCTTCAGGACCAAGTAACGTTTTTAAATTTGGCAGAGCTTTGGTATAATCTTCTTCTGTTTGGTTACTATGCATAACACAACCCAATGGAATCCCCCCTACTTTTGACGAGCCAAACAGAAATGTTACCACTGTATTGGCTTGATCACAGGACCCGCTTAAATCCACAAATACAATCTCCTCTAAAAATTTCATCGAATGGGACCTCCTCATAATAGGTGTGACAATAGCCACATTTGAATTTTCTTTGTGTCTTTGTTGACTTTCTTTATTATCGTAAATAAATGCCTTACAGTTTAGATTCCGATTTCGGTTTTTTGAACATTTATCACCCTTATTTTTGCAGTTGTGTTGGCACTTAAAATTTTTCCTGAAGAGGTGCCTTTTATTATCGGGAAATGTTCTAAATACAATCCAGTTCGTCTTAGTGGTATTGGAAAAATTTGATATCCATTCCTTAACATGGCTTGAATAGTCTTATGAAACAAATTTTGTATGAACGTCGACTATAAAACATTCCGTGATTTTAAAATCCTTTATTTCTATTTTGCAACATTGATCAAATGCAAAAAAACGTATCAATTTCACTCATTCTAAATAGAAATAATGCAAATATTAAGGTTATTTCCACACGCAAACAAATCAACACGCGCTGACTGAATTTGCTTAACGATTGCACGATAACTAACCCATAGATAAGAATATAAATAGGCGAACTAACCCCATACTAACCCCACACATATTCAGCGCGACCTGCTGAAATCAGCTAGGATTGGTAAAAACATCAATCGCATATCTTCGGCAATTCGTTTCGCTGAACGTGTATAGGATCGGTAAAAATGCGGTTCGTGCAGTCACTACGTCACTACCAACAGCTCCGCTGGCGCAAAGAAACAACCAATGAAATTGGTCGTACGGCAAGTGTCAGAGGTGACAAGGTGCAACGAATTTTTGACAGTACAGCTGTGTGTTTGGTGGAGTAAACCATGGCTGAAAAGTTCTCTATTTTTATTACGTTAAGAATGTAACAAATTTCTATAACATTTTCGGACAATTTACCAAAATGTTTCTATCTAAATATTTGTGGAATGTCAGTTTCCATGGTAGTATAAAATATTTTCTCCATGATAGGGAAATTTTATTTTAAAACTGTTTATACGCTCCTTTGGCGTATCGCAAGAATTTGTAGTGAGTAATTTGTAAAAGTTAATTTATAATAAAACTTGTGTATATTTATGCTATTCTAGTGTCTCAATTAGCAATAGTCATTATACGGGGCGTCCAAACCTTAAATTTGCACCTATTAGGTTTGCAGTTTATAATTAGCCGATAGTAGAGTTTGTCGGCAACTTCTTATGGTGTGGAGGCGTACCGATTTACGTTTCCCCATTAGGTAGGTTTTTAAAATTATTTGCTTGATTCCTTGATAGCTCAGTTTTTTTTTGCTTTGGTTATAGTTCCTTTAAATGCCCACTTACAATCAAGAATAACATTAAACATCAATTTAGTTATTTTCTTGTCGGCTTTTATTTAAACTATAGTAAAATTTATTTTGTACTTTATTTTAAAGATTGTTATGACGTTTAATTTTTTGAAGTTTAACAACAGGCTATTGTTCTTACAAAACATAGTGAGTAATTCAAATCTCCTTGCAACCCAAAGATATCATTTATATTATAATTGGTATATTTTTAAGGTTTTGATATATATATATATATATATATATATATATATATATATATATATATATATATATATATATATAAAAAAAAAAAAAAGTTTTCTTTTACTTTTTTAAAAGTAATCGTTGCAAATGTATGTGAAATAAAAGTGGACCAGATTTTGGCGCTCCAATCCAAGATGAGTTTGAGGTCTTGTGGGAGAGACATCCGCATTGACCTACGCTTGGTTTTCAAATCAGGCTTATTGGGTGGCTTGAGAAATTGAATGTTGGAGTGGAGGGTACTATCGTCAGCAAAACTACGAATGGGAATGATTGTGGAAGAAAGAAGATTGTTAATGTGTAGAAGAGACAGAGTGGGTGCCAATACTAAGCCCTGGGGCAGCATTAACCTGGTAGAAGCTGAAAGAATGATCATCTAAAGTAACTGATATACGTCGATTGGAAAGAAAACTGAAGAGCCAAGAGCAAACTTAGGGGGAAGACCGTAAGAAGTTTGTTAAGAAGTCCGTCATGCCAGACTTGATCGAAAGCTTTGAATATGTCAAGAGCAACGATCTGGGATTCACCAAGAAACTCAGGGGACTTGTTCCAGCTGTGTGAGACAAAGGAAAGAAGATTAGCTTTGGATCTTCTGTGACGGAATCCATACTGGCTATCATGTAAAATCTTGTGTTTTTCCAGATACTTTAAGATTTGGGAATTAATGATTTTTTCCATTACTTTGCAAACAACAGAAAGAAGATATATCGGTCTATAGTTAGAAGGGAGAGTTTTGCATAATTTTTTTGAGGACAGGTTGCACACATGCACACGTAAGCTCTCCGGGAAAATACCCGTATTATAAGAAATTCGAAAGAGGCGAGTTATGATGGGTGCAAGCTCGGGAGCACATTTTTTAAGACGATTGCTGGTATGTCATCCAGCACAGACGATTTTTTAGTATTTAGAAAATATATAATTTTTCAACTCAATATTATTTTTTAACTGTCATTGAGTTGCTTTAGTCGGTTTAGTTTTGTAAATAGCGACGGGATGTATTTTTATGTTATTGCCGATATATATCTTTGCAAAATTGATGATTTTTGACTGTCTTGGGTAATATTTTGTATATATATTGTACAGTCCAGTGTAGTCTCGCCGACGTTTCCGAATTATTAACTTCGTAAAGAAGTTATCCTTTTGAGGATGGTTTTGCATGAGTGAAGCAGTTTTAATTCCTAGCAAGTATTCTAGCTCCTTTTTGACATATGTGGGTTTGTTCTCATCCACCAAGCCCAAAATGATTTTATATTAGCAATCAAAGATATTATTTTTAATATTAACAGAAATTATGTACTAATGTCTGTATATTGATAGAATATTTAAAACCGAGATTCAAGAGGGCATCAATCATAAGTGATGATCGTTGGTCAACCTGCGCTTCCTGAAAAACTTTAGTTTTTTACAATTATTAACTATTCCAAAATTGTAAAGTATAACTTGCCACTATGACAACTGCTTTTTCAAAAGAAAAGTATAAATTGTTTATGAATAAAGTTACCGGATTGTTATAGCCTGAACAAAGATACATGCAATACATATACAATTTATTACCAGATGAACTTTATATTATATATTTGTGATATGCAGATATCTTTTGAATCTGTCTTAAGATCACTACACCAACTAACGTGACATTGAGTACTCACACCACCATATATTTAGCAGATTTTCAACTTTCGCTATGTTTTATTGGGGGAAACTTTATCCTTATTTTCATACGTTACATTCATCAAATTTTGGCGACATACCGCGTTGAACATTGTTAGGACAGTTAACATACCGGTTTATTTTCGCGAAAGCGGTAACGTAAGGGAAGGTGTTCTGTCGTCAGTATCTACGTCATTACTTTGTACCCAGTATCTATTCGCTATCGCCACTGGTCAAGGAGCGTATAATAATGGTTATGTCAAATTTAAATTTAAAATAATGGAGGATTCGCGGCTTTTCATTGTTTTGGTTCTGTGATGTTTTTTTGCCATGGCTTAACAACTATTTGGATCGCAGATTTTGGTTTATTAGTTAATTCTCAAATGGATGAATTAATAGTTATATTCACATAATAAGGAAAAAATTCTATTATTATAGTTGACTTGAAAAGCTAATAATTTATTAAATGAAAAATTTTGGTTTTATATTATCTTTTCGACTTATTTTTTAATCTCCAAAGACCTTACATTTAAATTTAAACTTAAAAGTGTTTAAACCTTATAGTGTTGACATACGTAAACCTTTCGTTTTTGCGAGGAAGGCTGGTTAAACACGGTTAGAATGGTGGGGGAAGTAACTGCTATCAACCAGGTTAAAAACGGTAATGAAAATATCCTTATTAAAAAAAGTTATGGTAATACCTTAAAGTCCGACGTGATTTAATAAAAAAAATGCAGACCAGACTTAGTAAGTTATTTTATCGAGTATATACTAAGAATTCAATGAGCATTTAAATCTTAGGAATAAATACTTTTTGTTTATTTGGTAGTGTACAAGAAGTTTTGTTTTCTTTTTTGATATACCGGGTGGTGCATCATCGGGCGGGATATAGGAAATCCCATGTAATTTTTAATGGAGACAATTATTGGCTCCCCTGATTATTCTGAAGAGAAATTCTATTGAAGTTTATTAAAGACCGTGCAAATTTACGTCCATAGTAAAAACTTTAGATTTCTCGGTTACTCCAGGTAAGATGTAAGATCAATGATGTAAGACCAATGTAAGAAGATTAAAAGTTTGGTTATTGTCCAGCAGTTAATGAAGACATATTTAAAAAAATTCTTAAATAGTAATCTTAATATTATTTGTAATAGTATTAATAATTTATTAAAGCATGTAAATATTGTAAATGCCAAAGTTCCTGAGATTTGTTACTTTAGTTTAGTTTAACTTAACTCGTCCGCATAACTACAACTTTAATCTTATCGCTATAGGTACCATTTTTTGATAATTATAAAGCACTAAATTTTAAAATGACAACCAACTCGTATTTTTATTTTTGTTTATATATAAGTCAATAAAAAAGCAACAATTTTTAAAAATATATTCGCATCTAACTCGCAAACGGTGTAACCTAAAAATCTAAAGTTTTTACCATGGACGTATATTTGCATGCTCTTGAATAAACTTCAAAAGAATTTTTCTCCAAATTAATTAGGAAAGCCAATAATTCACTCCCATAAAAATTACATGGTATTTCGTTTATCCCCGACGATGCTCCACCCGGAATATAAAACCATTTTACAGTAAACTTGTAATTATTTGTTTTAGAGACGGCTTCTACCTCTATTAAGAGACCCAAAATTTTTTTGAAGATCCATTGTCTTTTTTAGTCGTTTTTTCTTAGCAGCGGCAACAATTTTTCAAGAATATTTTTTTCTTTGGTGGTATTATTATTTTTGATTCTTTTAATTGAAACTTTAATAACGGCCAGTTTTAACATTACCTTAATTAAACCTTACACGAGAAAAACGTTTCTTAAAAAAAGTTATAATTTTCTATAAAAGAAATTATACCTTTTAATAATAGTTATATATTAATTACTTCTTTGTTATTATGAATTGGCTTTTTCAGATAATACTTTAGTCATAATAATTCTGCGTGCCGTTTATTTAAAATTTCTTTTATGTCGGTACTGGTACTCTTTCTTATTTTATCGCCCACGTGTATGCAATACAGCCTTTACTAGAACCGACCCTACATTATTACATATTTTTTTAATTTAATATAGGGTAGAAACCAACAATTTTGAAACCATCCAGTATAATGGTTATTTGGACAAAGCAAATCAAATTCTATTGTGTTTTTTTCCAAAAAAAAACTCCATTGTTAACTATTCATTTCATCGCTAAATAAAAAGCTTTATTTGATGTGTTGTTTTTTTATTTTGCATTGCGCTTGCTCTAAAAATCAAACAAAAAGTGCCCCGGATCTCTCATATTCAGGTAGAGCCAGAGTAAAATTGCATGTCCTTTTAATTGGACTGGTCGATAGCTTTTTTAATTCCATCCCTTGTAAGTGCGATAAATCTGAACGAATTGAAACAGATCGTTTTTTGTTAGCATTTTTTAAAATTAGATAAAGAATATTAAACATTTGAAATATAATAAAATAAGTTATAAATACCAAAGAGAAAATAAAATTTCTTAAAAAAAATATATAAATTACACTCCTAAGACACGTAATTTTTATTTAAAATGTACAAGGTTATCCAAGAAAAACTAAAAAAGGCCATATTTGTCTAATATTTAGGTAAAAGTATTCAAGTCTTTTGGGCTAAAACAAGATTAATTTTTAGTGCTTGGTCTTGTTTGGCTAGAAGGTCAGCCTTCTCATTGCCACTTATACCAACAGGGCTGGGACTCCAGAGAAATGTTAGTATTTTGTTTTGGATATGGATTTTTTCTTAGTTGTATTTAATGTTTAGGGCAAGGGGGTGTGTGGGGTTAAAGGATTTCAGGACGTTAATGGAGCTGAGGGAGTCGGTGGCTATGGCCCAGTGGTTTCCATTCAAGCTCTTAATAAGTTCCGTTGCTTTAAGAATAGCAAAAAGTTCAGCTGAGAGAATACCAGTTGAATGGTGTAGGGAGTAGGAGTACTCATAAGGGGGGCAATGTAAATCTTTCAATTGAGATTGGATCAGAAAGTGTGGGTAACAAAGTGGTACATATTACCTCTGATACCATATTTTTTTAAGGTGTGTAAGATAGAGTCCCTATCGATAAAGACGGCCGTGAGGTGTCGGTTGTTGCTATAAACCGTTCGGATGTCTGTCTTAAATCCCACAAGATGATCGAAGGTGGGGTGCTTACATGTAAAACCCATTTGCTCTCTTAGGTTAGGTAACTAAATGTAGCCTTGTGGGGGGAGATTTTTGATGTAGGAGACCCTTATTCCATCCAGACCAGGGGCGGTATCCTTGCTACGACTGGTAGCATAGAGTAGTTCGTCCATGGTTATAGGAAGGTTGTAGGATAAAAGGGGGTTTTCTGTTTCCGGGTGGGAGAAAGGTTCTGTTGGGGTATTAGTGTTGTTTGAGAAGGAGTCAACACCACACAAAGCTGGTGTCAAAGGGAAAAAATGACAATAAACCCTCAAAAAATGGTTATTGTCCCCTTCACTCGAAAGAGAAACCTGGTTAACTTGAGACCACCAACTCTGCAAGGTGAAACAATACCATTTGCGAAAGAAGTTAAATATTTGGGGTTGATCCTAGATAGTACTCTTAGCTGGAATTCGCATCTGGAAAAAGTCACACGTAAGGCGACCATATCTTTCTGGACATGCCCAGGATCTGTGGCAAATCCTGGGGCATGAAACCCAAAAACGGGAATGTACTGGCTATACGTGACAGCCCTTAAGACCAATAATCACTTATGGCTCTGTGGCAGGGTGGCGCAAGGGGCAGCAGCGGCTGACCCAAGCAAACTATCTAGCCTACAGAGACGGTTCCTAATGATCAGGGGCGGCTGCGCTCGACAAAAACCCGGCCCAATGGAAGCCCCCCTAGGACTCCCTTCCTCTGCATTTTTTCTTGGAGAGAGAGGCAAGGTGGGCAACCCCCGGGGTTTTCTATCAAGCGGTCAGAAACAAACCGCAGGTTTTCCCTTTGGAGGCCCCATTTCCCCTTTGGGAAAGGGACCTGTAACAGATTGGGAATCCCCTTTAAAACATAATCCTCAGAAACCAATTAAAACCCGGCCCCTTTAAGTGTATTCCCCCCAAAAAGGGGGTTCGAAAAAGGGACCGACCTGCCCCGGGCTGACATCTGTTGGTCACCGATGGCCCCCAAAACCCAAAGGGACGGTTTGGGCTGGAATGTATGGACAGAGGCCGAGGGCAAAGTTTTCTTCAGCCTGGGGCATCTGGAAACCCCTTTTTAAGCAAGGTATTCCTATTAAGATTGTGCTAGATCGCTGGTTGATCCACTGCACACTAAGACATTTAAAAATATTCTCCGATAGTCAAGCAGCTCCAAGGCTTTTTAATCCAGCCGGTGAAATTCAAAAACCGTCGGGAAACGGCAGGTGCGCTGACCAAACTGGGTCAAAACAAAAAATTTACACTACTGTGGATACCTGGACACACCGGCCTAGAGGGTAATGAATCCGCAGACCTCCTTCCAAAAAAGGGGGCGGAAAAAAAATTACCGGGGCCCGGGAAACCGGTCATCGGTATATTTTGGGGAAAGGGCCCAAAAGCATTTTATATCAGCTTGGAACAAAAAAAAAATCTTCGGTACTGGCATGGACTTCCGGGTCTCAGACACCCCGAAGGCCTTTTTAAAACCCCCACCGAACCAACAATGTATTTTGTCAAACTACGGAGCAATAAGGGTACCCCTTTAAAAACTCTAGTGGGACTTACACGGACAACCCCGTTTAAAAACCATTAAAGGCCCCTAAAAGGGCCCCTGCCCCCTTATAAAAAATTAAATCCCCCGAAAGGGCCCCAAAAATTAACCCTGAAAATACACCTTGTTGCCGGGGAAAAAAACCCCCCCCCGGGTTTTTTTTTGGGGGGGGGGGGAAAAAAAAAAAGGGGGGGGGCCCCCCCGGGGGGGGGGGGGGGGGGCCCCCCTCACTTTAAACCTACCTACCTACCTACCAAAACCTTTTAAAAAAAAGGCCGGGGCCCCAAAAGAAAAAAAATTTTTTTTAAAAACCCCCCTTTTTGGGCCCCGGGTTCCCCAAAAAATTTTTTTTTTAAAAAAATTTTTTAAACCCCAAAAAATTTTTTCCTTTTTTAAAAAATTTTAAAAAAAAAAAATTTTTTTTTCCTTTTTTTTTCCCTATTTTTTAAAATTTAAATTTTTTTAAAAAAACTTTTTTTTTTTTGGGGGTTTTTTAAAAAAAAAAAAAAAATTTTTTAAAAATTTTTTAAAAACAGTCATTTTTTTTTTAAAAAATTTTTTTAAAATTTGAATTTTTTTCGAAAATTTTTCCCAATTTAAAAATTTAAAATTTTTTTTTTTTAAAAAAAAATTTTTTTTGGGAAAAAATTTTTTTAAAAAAAAAAAAAAAAAGTTAAAAAATTTTTTTTTTCCTTTTTTTCCCAATATTTTTTTTGGGTTTTTTAAAAACAAAACCAAAAAAGGGTTTTTTAAAAAAAAAATTTAAATTAAAAAAAGGTTAAATTTTTTTTTAAAAATTTTTTTAAAAAAAAAAAAAATTTTTTTTTTTAAAAAAAATTTTAAAAATTTTTTTTTTTAAAAAAAAATTTAAAAAAAAAAAAAGGGGTTTTTTTTTTTTAAAAATTTTTTTTTTTTTTTTTTTTTGGAAAATTTTAAACCCCTTTTTTTTTTTTTTTAAAGGGTTTTTAAAAAATTTAAAAATTATATTTTTTTTTTTAATTTTAAAAAATTTTTTTTTTTTAAAAAAAAAAACCCAAAAAAAAAAAAAATTTTTTTTTTTTAAAATAAATTTTTTAAAAATAAAATTTTTTTTACCCATTTATATTACTAGTGATTCGTAAGCTTAAAACCCAAATAATATCAAACCAGTTATTTTTTTAGTTTTTTAAAAAGTCAAAAAATTTTTTGGAGTTTCGGTAATAGTAAATTAATTTATCTCGATTTTTGACTAGACTTTGGTCTATTCCCAAAGATATACTACGGAAAGATGAACCTTCAATGTTTTTTTGTACCCTTTTTGGACTTTGGCTAGGGCGGGTGTCCATGAATTTTTTCGGTATTTGGGAAAAAAAGTTAAAAAAAGTGTTCCCCAAAGGTTTATATTGGCTATAAAGGGACTAGAAAAACAATGTCAGTTTTAATAGAGACTCAGATTTATGTATAACCTAGTCTTAAATGTTTATTTTTTTTCAAAAACTATTAAAAAGCTGGATGTGTTTAAAAACCTATGTATTTAGAATATGAAATTTTAAACGGAAATTAAAATGTCACAACAAATTTGTTGAATGAGAGACCTATTTAACTGACATGAATGACATAGGCTAAGCCAACATAAAAATTATTCTGCGTCGATTCTTGCGCATTCTCTTAATTTTCTTCTTTAAAATAAAGTAGGTGTTTAGTAATTTAATTGCAAAATGTAATTTAGAATTGCTAAACATGTAAAGCACAAAATAATAATTGTAAAAACCTTCGGCACAATTATGGCAATACTTTTCTAAATAAAATCGTACGTGAAAAACGACTTTAAGACATTAAGGCTTACGATTTGTACTAACTTGGGTCCATCTAATTTTATATTTTTATTTTTATTTTTTTAAAAACCGATTTTTCCAAATTTAAAACCCCCGAAAAAACCTGGGTTTAAAACCAAAAAAAATCTTAAATGACATTTCCAACCTTAAACCTTAAATTTTGGCATATGTCAGGCATTTAAAAAAAAAATTTCTGACTTTAGTACTAGAAATAGAGTAAATCTGATAGCTTATTCTTGAGTTTGAGTATTAAAACAACTGCAATGGTGAAAACAGATCAAAGCTAATTTAATTTGTCTTAAAGGTAAGAGGTATTTTTTAAATTTTGACGATTTTTCGAGTAGCATACCTTTTTATCTCGGTTGTTAGTAAAGATAGACAAAAAGTAAAAAGCCAGTGTGTGTAGAATTTTACGTAGAATTGAGAGTCGTGCTCATTTTTTTTATCGGATACATTGTTAAAGTTTTTTTTCAATAGTACACCTTGTATATTATTCTACCAATTGTTAAAAAAAACTTAATATTGATGCTTTATACTTAATACCTATTAAAAAAAATAATAAAAACATGTCTTTGTGAGAAAATAATATATTATATTATAAGGATTAAAACTGCATCTT
>JAHBCN010017670.1:0-17945 GCA_019359885.1 Listronotus oregonensis
CTTTTTAAAGTTTTTTCCCCTTTGGGGCCCTGGGGGGTATGGTATTCTGGGATTTAAGCTTTAACCTTTGAGCATAAACCTTCTGGAGGCAAGCCCTGCGAACAGTGGTTGGCTAGAGAGAGAAAACGCCAGTACGTCTAATCTCTTTTTCTCTCGCTTTTCGTGCCCATTTCCTGGCAAATCAGCCCAACCCTCGACCCACCAATATTAGCACGCGAAGCGAAAGGGAAAAGCTATTCTTCTCTCTCGTAAATTTGTTCAAAGTTTGTTACACGGTCAAGTTGCAAGGCTGCCTCTATAGGTGTATGCCCAAAGCCTTCGAGGCTTGAGCATACACCTTCTAGAGGCGGCATTGCAGCTCGGCCGTGCGAAGAAGTGTACGAGAGAGAAAGAAGAATAGGCATTTTTATTTAACTTTTTTCTCTTGAACTACGTGCCTGATTGATCAGTAGGGAGGGATATATACCCCGCCCACAAATTAGCACACAGAGCGGAGCATATACTTCTCCCCGGCGACCAATCAGGCACTTGAAGCGAGAAGAAAGGTTAAAAAATTTGCCATTTTTCTTTCTCTCTCGCACATTTGTTCGCACGACCGAGTGGCCAGCCTACCTCTAGAAAGTGTATGCTCGAAGGCTCGAAGTCATAAAAAACATGGAAAAGAAAAAGTTAATGCTGCCCTCTAGACTAAAAGCTTTAAACAACCATGCAACCGCTCAGTTTTTTTTTAGATTTCTGTTTAAACAACAATTTTTCTCCTTTTTTGACGTTTTCGATGGGGATGATGTCGCCACTTTAAGCAAATCAAAATTGGTGGCAGCCATTTTGTGTGTTATACATCAGAGTTGTGAAGAACAAAAATAAGGTAAAAATACTCTCAAAATTTTTCAAAAACCTTCTAGTTTTATAGTGAAAGATTGACTTTATCAATCTGAAATATTATTACCGATATTTGATCACAAAATTTGCCAAAAATTTGATTGATTTCGATAAAACGTCAGTAGCCCTGATTACCTAACACTACTGTAAGTACCACCTTTTTGTCATGCTTTATTCCCCCATTTTTGACATAGTGGCTTATTACTTCGGGGCATTGTATATTCCTAAAGCACCCCACAAACCGGCAGTTTTTAAAGCCATATTCAGTTTTGCAGCATTTTTTATACCTGGAAAGTTCTCTTGTAGGTCTCAACTCACAGAGATGAACCCTTCGAGTTCAAGCTATACCTGGAACAACCCACCACCTCCAGGGACAGAGTTTGACTCCCCTGAGGAAGACAGCAACTTCTCCATCCAAAAAAATGAGTCTTCGAGAAGCAATGATCGTGCAATTGATCGTATTGACCCTTATGTAAAAAATCCCGTTTATCAAGGTCGTGAAGAGGATTTTTCTTCGGAAAGAACACGCTTTAGGTCGCGTAGCAAGAGTGCCGATCGTTACAGACGTCGTAGACGGTCTAGATCTCATTCTAGGATTTCTTCAACACGATCTAGACGCTCTAGAACGCGTTCCCGAGATCGTTACAGACGTTCGCGCTCAAGATCGCGCAGGAGACGCAGGAAGTACTCTTCTTCTCGCTCCAGATCACGTTCGTACAGCCCTAGTTATAGACATAGGCGTAAAAGGTATAACAGACGATACTCTCGGTCACGGTCAAGATCACACTCTAGAACACGTAAATCAAGATCTAGAAGCTATTCCAGATCAAGATCACATAGAAATGACAAAAAGTACTCTCGTTCTCCTCGGATGAAAGATGAACCAAGAGATAGTGACAGTGAAAAACTGTTAGATGGTGATGTTATAGGAGAGGAGGACATGAAGATTGAGGAACCTGAAGATGAAGCAGATCAGGAACCAGAGAACGATCAAGGCCCCATTCCATTTAAAAATGATGGGTCATTTTTGGAAATGTTCAAAAAAATGCAAGAACTGCAAAAAGTTAAAGAGGAACCTCCTGAGCAGCCTGAACCAAAGAAACCCTTACTTCCAGCTTTTGGAAAACGTAGAGGGGGCAAAGTTCTAAAGACAGGCATGGTTGCTAAAGTAAGAAATGTGGAAGATGATAGTAGCAATGCACAGGACGCTTGGTCGATTTATATGAAAGAAGTACGAAAGTATAAAGAGGTTCATTGTGATGATGACTCGAAAACCAGGCCTTTAGTGAAATGATGGATGTAAAAGACTTCCTTTTTAGATTATGGTTTAGTTAAAAACAACAAGTTTTTATAAGAATCACTTTTTTTATTTCTAAAGCTTTTAACTTATATTCATGTTCGAAATATAAATTCTTTAATAGGTTCTGGATTTTTTCCAAATATTGGGAAAGAATTTATCATTCTAGATTCCAAGACATGATTTTTTTCTATATAATTTCATATTGAAATTAAAGCCAGGAAAAAATATCATCATTTATTATTCTTAACAGTTGAATGATGATTTTTGTTGCTTATTAGTAAGTTTCATACAAGTTTTATATAACTGATTGGCATTAGTTGTCAGTGGTTATGTGTTTTTTACACTTTTAAGGACAAAACAGATAAATTCACAATTATATAAAAAAATGTAAGTAGCTCTTCTATTCATTTTAATTTTTTTAATGCTAAGATAAAGAGTTCAATTTATTATTTTGCAACTTGACTTGCTGCATCAAGATGAGCTTGGTTTGCTGAAAATTTAAAAGAAAACATTATGTTAATGTTCCATTTAAAATAAAAGTTCTCTCCAATTTTTTTTATTTCTTTTGAATTTAAAGCAGAGTGACTTAAAAATTTGTATTAATAATAAAATTTATATTAATGAATAGATAACAAAACAAAATATTGTGGCAAATATTGATGTAACATTTTTATAAAAAGAAATTTATACTTGTGAACTTATACAGTTAAATTCATTCTATATATGTATGAACTTATCTTTAAAAGTGAAGAGTGAGAGAACCTAAGATACAGGTAGGTTATAAAAGGTAGTTAATGAAAAGATATGTAAAATATACCTTTCTTAAAGAGCAAATATTTATTTGTTGTCAACAGGTTTTTAGTTATCAATTTTGGTATTAGAACAGATTAAAAGATATTTTATGAAAAATTATATATTATTTAATTTAAAAAATATAATTAATAGCTTGAATTACACTTTTAGACCGAAGAGTATGCACTTCTTTGTACATATTATTGCACATATTCAGTAGTTTAAGGTAAAATACTCCATAAGTTTGCCCTAAGATTTCTTCTGATTTTTTATACTGGATGTCAAGGGAAGTATTTAACATTGCTTTTTACTGTTGCTATAAAATATAAGTATCATTTTGAAATTTTAAATGAATATATAAGGCATAAATAGGCAACTTGTCATTGAACCGGATTTAAAAGAATTCTTGGTTTTGCTAAAAGTAGACTTAAGTCAATAATTTTGAAAAGAACTCCGCTATTTTTATAAGCCACATAGCGATTAAAACTCTCCTCTCAACGATATGTTACAAGATGCCATTTGTTTTCGCGACATATAGGAAGCATTTTTGCCAATTCCAATATGGCGGCAATCTCGCCACTAATGACTTTTTATTTCAAACAATCAATAACTAACCATTTTTTTTTTTAATAAAAACATATTTTTTTTCAAAATGTCAAATATTATTTTAGATTCTTTGAATAAAAAGCAAAGAAACCATTTTAGTAAGTTACTAGTGCAAGTGGGTTAAAAAAAAATCATTGACAAAAATGCTTCATATACCGCTATTTTTAAAAAAAATGTCATCTTATGAATATCGTTGTGAAGTAAATTATTAGTCCTATGGGACTTCCTATAAAAATATAAGATTTCTTTTTAAAATCATTGATTTGGGTCTATTTCTGATTAAACCGGACATGATATTTTACATCCGGTTAGCTGAAACCTATTTACGGGTGTTGCGAAAATGGGTCTGAGCAGGTAGCAGATTACAAATGGGGTAGTTGATGTGTTTATAATCATCTAAAATTATAAATGTATTGGAATAATTATCATTTATTCTGTGTATTTTCCCCAGTGCAGTCGACTTAAATATTTATTTCAAGTATGGTTGTTTGTATTACTTTAAGTAAAAGAGGAAACAAGTTATTACTTATAACCACCTATAAGTATAGTTTTCAAACATGGTAGACTTGCCAGCAAGAAGTACAGATTATTTGTTCTTAATTCTGATTATAATAATAATAAAATGATCCATTATATATTTTATAGTTTTGTTTTATTACCTGTTTTAACTTATTAACCTGGACCCACTTATGTTACTTCTGAGCCTTCTTTTCTCGGAACACAATTTACATGATCCCAGAAAAAGCTGGGCCAGTTAAATACTTTCATTGGCAGCAGGTATAGATAAGAGAATCAGGGTAACTCAAAATTGATGATTCTTGTAGTTTCCATTCTCTGGGGCAATATTTTAGAATTCCTGGATTAAAAAAAGGAGCCTGAAAGTATTTATTTCTCCTTTGTTGTTTTGTAGCTTAAAATTAGATAGAAACGGAAAAATGTTGACAAATTATAAATATCTGTTACTTGTTTTGGCAAACTTTTATCACAGAGATAGATTTTTTGACATTCTTGGTTGTTTTTTAGCGTTGATTATGTTTTTTAGATAAGATTTCTACTTGTATAACTCTATCATAGGTCGTTTATAGATCTTATTTCAAAATATATTATTAATGTTTGTTCTATTTTTATATTTGAGTTTCACCAATTCGTTCTTTTAGGGTAAGCATGGTTGAAATTGTATTGAAAGTAATGTTGAATGCACTCCCTTTATTTTTTTTTAAAGAAAATAGGGGAGTATGTTTAGGATTATGTCTATGTCTTTGGTGTTCCGTTGTTATTTGTATGTAAATAAATAAATTTTTGTTGGTACCAATCTGTCTTTTAAGAAACTGCTGGTATTTTTTTTATGCCAAGTCAAAAATGGGATAAATACATATTAAATTGCATTGTTTATTAAAATCCGGGACTTCTTTGAATACAGACCCGTTGTTATATTCATTCTATCGACCAGCGCTCGACTATAAAGGATATAAGGACGAAAGAGATAAATATATTAGTGAGATTAACCACCAATAACTGACGGCAAGCACCGCCAATTTGAATAAGGGTGTGACTATATAAGAATTTAAAAAAAGAATGTTAAACTCAATAGGATTTTTAAATTTTTTAGTTAAAATGTTAATTTCCTTTTTAGTTTTTTTTTTAATTTCTTTCTTAAACATTGCTGAAAAGTAGATAAATCTTCCAGATAGATTTTTCCTTGACTATAGACCTACTTTTACGACAAAAAGGACATAGTTTACCGTTGTTACCATACAATTCTAAAAAGTATTTTCGGTAATGGTTTAGAATCGCGGCCCCACCTATTTTTGGCCATAAAAAATCGAAAAATAGAGATATTGACATGTTTTTTTTCATTCTGTTCTATTTTACGTCGGATTTACAAATCGTTTAAGGAAAATCCAAAAAAAAACTCCTGTGTTTATTTTTATTTTGAAAAAAGGGTAGTTTTCAAGTTTTCCATCAATAAAACGAATCCATTTAGGTTTAGCAATTTCTAGTGATTTGTTTTATATTCAACGTGTAAAGACAAATAATTAAAAAAAAAATAAATATTAATTTTTGGATTTTTCAAATATTTTTTCAAAAACTTTTAATCGAAAAATTGACCGTTTTGATTATTTAAACTTTTAATTATTCTATTTTTGATGAACTTTAAGAATAAAAATATTTGACAATTCAAAAAAAAAATTAATCATGTTGATTTTACATCCCAAAAAAGTGAGGCTGCGATTCTGAACAATTACCAGTATTTTTTATGGCTCGATATACTGTGCAGTAAACATCTACGAATTTATTATTCCCAAAAATTGCTACAAACTGTGAGATGGTATAACCATTGTAAACAAGAGTATTTATCATTTTTAAAATAAAATGTTAGTGTTTGATTTAAAACAATTTAAAATGATCAAATCAAGTTTTGTTCTTTATTAACATATTTTAAAAAAATGCAGTTTTTTCTTTAAATTTTAAAAATACCCTTATAATTTTAATTTCGTATTGTTAGTTATGGTGACCAAAAATTAATAAGGCGGCGTGGTAGCAATTATTCTTCTTTGAAATGACTACACTACAAAAAAAGACGCTATCTCAAATAGTATTGTCAGTGCATTGTTGCCAGTTTTGTCAGATATCCACAGGGAAAAAGAATTGTACTGAATGGTTTATATTGTTATTCAAACAGTTTAAAGACACATAACATCGTCCCCAAGTAGCATTTAGGGAAAGTTTTGGTAAATTGCAACAATGTAATCCATTGAACTATATCTAAGTATTTAGGGTCACCATTTTGTCAAGGAAATTATCACATGGAAGTTTGCACGTTTACTCTTGGGTATAATAATTGTAACTTTGGTCTGTATTCTTAGAAGTATTTCTTCAGACCTTCCCTTAAAAAATTTCGGGCAGTCAATGATGGGAAAATAATTAAAAATATTTTTCAGGTACACCTAATAAAAAAAACTTAATTAAAAAGCTATCCGTAAACTGTCTTGTATTTAACAACTTAAATGCATCTTAATGAAAAAGGCTGGCCAGGATGTATTTAACTTATAGTAGTATTATTTTTGCTAGTGTTTTTGCAAGTTAAATAAGCTTTTGTACTTACTAAGGTAATGTGTAGGAGTCAATTTTTTACAAAAACCATTTCTTTCCATATCCTCTTTCCCTTTCTATGTCACCGTCCTTAATTCAGATCAGAAGGCAAAATACTGATGAGACTTTCTATTCGTACGCTTATCAATTTGACCACTGACAATACAGTGCAGCTGTTATGATATATGAGCAAGGAAGATGTATAATAATATAATAAAGAAGGGAGGGTAAGCACACTAGGTACACGTGTAACAACTAGAGATTTCCGGTAATATTGTTCCGTAACACGTATACAAACCCACACACCTTTTAATTAGAATTACAAACCCTTCTATGGTAACAACAGTACAACGTAATTATGCTAACTATTTAGTCGTCAATGTCATCAACTGAACGGTTTGAAAGTCGATTTAACACTGCTGTTTTGAAAGTTTTTTCCGCCTTTTATATTACCGTGGAAAAGTCTGGAATTACCTGGAAGAATTTTTTAATACAGGATGCAAGAAAAGTGCAAAATAGATGACGTTAGCGCCCTCGGGACCCTTCAAATGGATGGGGGAAAAATTAAGGTAGTTTCTATAAATTAAACACAAATTTTAAAGGTCTGTAACAATATATATTTGGGGAATATTTCCGGAAATATCAGGAAACAATGATAATATATAAAAATAATGGAAGTATAAGAATAAAAATTACAAAACTCAAAAAACTAAACAGTTTGAAAGATTGTCATAGGTTATACCATAAGTTCTCAAATTTGGCCGGATATTTTGCCTGGTTAACGAAACCTGTTTTTACAAAATTAGGAGACCGAAGCTTGTGTGATTTTAAGAAACTGGTTGAGTTAAATTTCCGAAAGCAAGTATTTAAAAGCAGGCAAAAAATATGCGGCTCAAAATCTGAGCGCGAATGATATTTGGTAAGACAATTCCGCGAATGATACAAACTTAAGTGCTGAAACATACATTGCGTTTTAGCGGGAGCGTTTTAACTGGTCCTGTTTGACGGGATGATAACAACCTATAGTTTTTAATGGGATAGTCCACATATATGCGGTTAAGACGCAGCCACAGGAAGCGGCGGCAACATGCTGCGGTCAAACGGGACGACTGGACGACCAAAAAGTAACGACAAGTTGACCACAACACGGTCAGTTTAATGAGATTGTTCATATAGGGCGTTTGTATGCCAAAGGGGAAATTACCTGGTACCATCAGGTTACCTAGGGAATCTGTAACTTTAGAAGTGACTTCAGAAGATTCTTTTGCGACGTATTCTACCAATATTTATGAAAACATGTAACAACGTCATGTTATGTTTTATTTATATTATCTAAAATATATTTTTGACAAAAATTTTTTTAATTTTTTTACCTTACAGTAATTGTCAATCTTTCTTCTGGTGAAACTGGACTTCTCCAGTAAGTTTCCTGCTTAGTTATATGTAGACGTACCGTATTTAGAAGTTCATCAAAAGAGTTAATAAACATCCTATGGTAATCAAAAAATGTACTTTTATATTTTCGAATAATATCATAAAATGTAGAAAACCTTATACTCTTTTCAGACTCATAGTGGAAAGGATGGACCCAATACCTTCTATTCACCGGTTTATTGAGTAAACCAGCAGCTTCAAAAACACAAACAATTTCCAAATTTAACAATTTTGACCTGACGACTTAGCAACTATTCTCTCTGCTGATAGAACAAGACTGACCACAGTGACTCCTGTTACAGCGTTCTAACGGGAGATGTGTGGCCGACGCGCTTTCATCCCGCCAAACAGGACCCGTTAAAACGCTCCCGCTAAAACGCAATGTATGTTTCAGCACTAAAACAAAAATAATGAATTAACATTATAAAATATAGTCGTTACTGAGGTAACGATTGACGACACGATTGAAGGATCCGGAATATCGACTTTTAAGCAAGTTACATTTTCTTTTCTTCCTTTTAATCCGATAACAAATTTTGATTTTTGAAATTTCAAAGGGGTTATTTATACATGAGTAGAATTGCCATCCAAAAATTAGAACGCAAAATAAGTTAATATAAAGCTTAAGTATTAAAAATACAAATAAAACAGTGAAATTTTTAAGAAAGTAATTACAGGACTTTTTGCATACTCGGGTTTTTTGGGCCGCTGATGACGAATCTAAAATCAGTTTTTTCCGGCAACCTCTGGTTTTTGAGTTATGAAGCTTCCAAGTGGACTAAATTTGTACTTCATATTTTAGTAACAATATTTTATTGTGTGTCCGGTTCAGGAATTAATTTTTTTTTTAAGTTACACATAATATGTATATCGCTCCACTCCGCCCTCGGAAGTTGCATCGTCATTGTGCTATTTTCGGATATCCAAATAAGCCAGTTGTGCAGAACATTTAGTGCAAACATTGAAATCTGTATTTTGCTTTTTAATCTAATGTCCTTAAAGTACCCAAGATTATCTTTCCTTAAGTCAAGGTATTTCCCTCTGTTTTGTCAAGTCAACTGTCCAAATAGATCAGGATGCACTGTCACCGCAATTCAATCCCTTTATCCTGTGTTTATTTGAGTAAGTACTTTTATTTAATATTTTTAATACATATAAGTATACAATGAATTGTGTTATAAAAAATAAATGTGATATCATTTTTAGGTAATTGTCTCGAAAGTTGCCTCCTCTCCGATTTTCATCAAATTTGGTATACGGGGGTTTTTTGGGGCTCTGATTACAAATCTGAAAAAATATTTGTTCGGCAACGTTTCGTTTTCGAGATATTCATCATCAAAGTTGAAAATCAAACTAACCTTATTTACACGATTCCTCCTTCTTTTTGCACAGAATTCTTGATTTTTACACTAAATTGGCACATAATATTTAAAAAACACCTTTTAAAAACTTGTTTTTATATTTATTTTACACCTTTTTTCCATTTAATTGCAAACCTCCACTTTCACATGTCGGATCGTGGCCGCAACCATGTATACACTAGGGAATCATGGCCGCCCCGCTTGAAAGTGAAGCTTCGTAATTAAATGGAAAAAAGTGTAAAAATAAATAAAAATTTAAGGTTTTAAAAGGGTGTTTATAAAATATTGTGTGCCACTTTATATAAAAATCAAGAATTGTGTACAAAAAGAGGGGGAATAGTGAAAAAGGTTAGTTTGATTTTCAACTTTGATGATGAATATCTCGAAAACGAAACGTTGCCGAAAAAATATGTTTTCAGATTCGTAATCAGCGCCCGAAAAAACCCCGTATACCAAATTTGGTCAAAATCGGAGAGGAGGCAACTTTCGAGACAATTACCCATTTTTATTTAATTATATCAAAGAAAATGAGGCGCTTTTAAAAACGAACGAATATAAGGTGCCCCATTAAGAAAATGGTTAGTTTCATGTCGTATCTTCTTTATTTTAAGTTTCATTAATTTCTTTATTATTTTTTTATATTCACAAAAAAAATGTACAAGATATATCTTTCACATTTTTTCCCGGCCCTGTTTAGCCTTCGTTGGTTGACCTTCTAAACAGAGAAAGGATACCCCTAAAAATGCAGATCAGAGTGTCTTAAAATTAACCAATTTTGGTATTTTTCGGTTCTGTAGGACCTTTGATGGGACCAATTAAATTTTCTTCCAAGATTTATTCATTGTTTTATTATTACTTACAAAGATCCGACATGACGTATCCTATGGCTCCGACCCCATAGGGCGTCATGCGGAAGGCCATCCGTATCGAAGACCACTCCTCGCTTCCACTTGGTCAGTGATCTTCGGCCAAATTCATTTGCCTCAGTAAACAAAGGGACCCAAGGACAACAAATTTCTGAATTTTCATCACCAGTTGTTCGGGTGCATGTTGACATGCGGGAATACACTTCATCCTCCAACACATTTTCTTTCATGCCCTCCAAAACGCCGACAATCAGGACAGCCAATCGCACGTTATACTCCGGATAGAGCTTTCGAAGTTCGCCTAGAAGATCCTGATATTTGGCTCGTTTCTTCCGTTCCTTTATATAGATGTTAGTTTCCACTGGGACAGAGAACTCAATCACATACATAGAGTTATTCCTTTTATCAAGGGGAACGATATCAGGTTTATTGGCGCGAATTTGATGCGTAGTTGGGAATGCATTATTCTAATATATGCGACAGTTGTTTTATTATTATTATTGATATTTTAAGGGAACTGACAGACAGTAATTTTCAAAACGGCTCATCCAACGAAAAATGATCAAGTGTTAAAAATATTCTAACTACCAAATAAAAACATAGCTATTGCCATAGTCATAACGTTAATATAAAAAATCAGAAGAAATGTTTACTGATGACGACACTTTTTTTATTTTGGGACAGTCCACGAAGGCTGATGCCTAAGTACTAACGTACCGTGGGTGTCTTAAGTGTGGTGAGAGGGAGTTTGTTCACACGGGACTTAAATATTTGAAGATTGGGAGGAAAAACTTCTGCGGGCAGCTGGTTTCATAGTCTTGTCACTCTAGGGATGAACGAACGAAGAAAGCGGGAAGTTCGGGGCCTCTTTAATTGAACTGTAAAACATTGCATAAAAGTTGCACTACGTGTTGCTCTGTTGGGAGCTGCCAGAGAAGGAATTATACTGGCCAACTCCTCTGAGCAGAAGCTGGGAAAATACTTATAGAAGAGCGACGGATCCCCTACAGAGGAATTCAAGCTTTTTTGAAGCTGTCGAGGCTATGGATGTAATGTGCTTGTGCCAGTTAAGGTTATTCTCAAAAGTAACGCCGACAAGATTAAACGACTCTTTGTTCTGCAGAACTTGGCCGCTCATATGTAACGGTTGAGCATTGACAGACTTTTTTCGCCACAGCGAACATGACTGTGTTTTCGAGGCATTAAACTGAACAAGATTTTTGGCGCCCTAATCCAAGATAAGTTTGAGATCTTGTGAAAGAGATATCTGCATTGACCTGCGTTGTTTTTCAAATCAGAATGGCATGGTGGCTTAAGAAATTGGATACTAGAGTGCAGGGTACTATCGTCAGCAAAACTATGAATGGGATTGATTCTGGAAGAGAGAAGATCGTTAATGTGTAGAAGAAACAGCGTGCGTGCCAGCACTGAGCCTGCATTAATTTGGTAGAAGCTGGATGAATGGCCATCTACAGTGATATACGCCGATTAGAAAGGAAACTGGAGAGCCAAGAGCAATGCTTAGGTGGAAGATCGTAAGAAGGAAGTTTGTTAGGAAGCCCATCATGCCAAACCTGATCAAAAGCTTTGGATATGTCAAGAGCAACGATCTGGGACTCACCAAAAAACTCAAGGGACTTGTTCCAGTTGTGTGAGACAAAGGAAAGAAGATCAGCTGTGGATCTTCTGAGCCGGAATCCATACTGTCTATCATATAAGATCTTGTGTTTTTCTAGATACTTTAAGATTTGGGAATTAATGAATTTTTCCATTACTTTGCAAACAACAGAAAGAAGAGATATAGGTCTATAGTTAGAAGGAAGAGTTTTGCATCCTTTTTTGGGGATAGGTTGCACACGTGCAGCTTTCCAACTCTCCAGAAAAATGTCCGTGTCGTAAGAGATTCCAAATAGGCTAGTTAAGATGGGTGCAAGCTCGGGAGCACATTTTTTTAAGACGATTGCTGGTATGTCATCCAGCCCGGACGATCTTTTAGTATTAAGAGAAGAAGGAATACGCTTTATCTGTTTGACTTTAAAAATGATATCGGACATTTTATAAGGAACAGGGGCCACTGCTGAAAGAGGCATTGGCAGCAAATTGTTTGGCAAATAGTTCGGCTTTTCCTTTAGAGGAAGAAACAATTTCATTTTCAGAGATGGGGGTGGAAAAGAATTTGTGCAGAAGTTTTGCTTCTTCCATGTTTTATAACCGATCAGTTTACTATTAAAAAAGGTCATTTTATAGTTTTTGATTTAAAACAATTTAAAGTACTTAAATCACGTTTCACTATATACAACCAAAATATTAAAAAGTTAGGACGATTTCAGAAAATTAAAAAAAAAACATATTTCTTAAAATTTTTGCAGTGTCTAGAGGCTTAACCAAACGATTTCAAATCCATATAACAAAGTTGTCTTAATTTGTGGTCAGGAATCGATCATAAAATTTTGTACACGCATTTTTAAGACAATTTCATCATATTTTCATATTCTTTATGTGAACTTTCAAGTATTCTGTATCCCACCAAAAACATCCATGTAGAATAAGAACCAAGTTCCTATCAAAAAATCTCGGTTTCTTAAAGTTCGGAGATTTAAAATTAGATCAAATTATTTTCTAATTGGCAAGTTTTTTATTGATCTATCTGTATTAATGAATGTTATTTTTTCATTAATAGGCACAGTTTTTTTGTTCGTTAAGACAGCAGATCAGAGTCCAAAAAAATGGGAATAAAATTGTGGATAGAACTTGGTTTAATTTTAGATGTCAGTACTTTAAGACGTCAAGATTTTTGGATAGGAAGTTGGCCCTTATTTTGTATAAGTGTTTTTGGTGGGATCTCTTTCCTTTTTCGGAGTTTAATTAATGAGGAAATGGGGGAGGGGATCTCATGCATTTCTTCTCAGTATACCTTGCTCTGTTGGTAGAACCTAAACTTTGGACTAAATATGAAATACAAAAATTGATCCGCACCATTGTAATATCCCCTAAATCGCGTCTGGTTTGGTATCTTATAGGTAAAATAAAGCAATTTTTTTTGTTTAGTTATTAAAATCATGTCTATTTTAAATTCTAAGACTATTATGACCTCGGAAACTCAGGGTAAATCAGATTGCAAACTTCTTAAATACCCCCTAAAAATACGGTATTATACGGTTTCAGTATAAATGTCCCGTTTTTTAAATTGTTTCTTTACTTATGCCCTAAAACCTACTTACATATCAGATTTCAAGTTTCTACCCCCTTAGGAAGTGCCCCATAATTTTGTCATTTAGTCAGTCAGTATTAAAATGGGTGATGCTCAAAATCGAATATCTCAGAAACCACTTGACATAACTTTCCCAATATTAAGTAATAGGTAACTTATGTAAATTTACATACCAATTATGTGAATTACATACCTTGATGTGGAACAGTAACGAAGTTAGGATAAGGAAAAAAACTGAAACCTTGTATAATATATAGGTGTATATATGTCGCAGCCAACTAGCTTAATTAGCCGTTTAATCAACAGCCTAGCCTCTTTACTAAACAGCGCCGTTTAACTAGCAGCCTAAATGATATTTAGCTATTTGATCAAACCGCTAGGCGAATATCTTGGATCGAAGACGTTTCATCACTTGCCTAGCCTGTTAATTTCAATTTAGTTCTACTTTCTACCACCTAGCGCCGAAACTCTCCAAACTTGACATATGGCGTCGACAAACAACAAATTTGGTGGTTTTTTTTAAATTTTAATGAAAAATAGTACAATGAAAGAGTGTAGTGACAATAATAATGTAATGTAATGTGAGTGACACGAGCAATTTAATTTTTAAAGTGAATTTCTATCGAAAACTTGTTGACCAAAACTAACCACAACTAACCACATCTGATCTCATGATTTCTGGAGAACAGTAATATTTTACCTTTTAAGTATATTTAATAAAGAATTTCTTATGTCAGATGTTTCATCTTTATTTCTGTCACATGTTCACCCTATCGTACGACTGACCTAAGCATTATCCAGCTAGTTTATTAAATGTTGCAACAAACGTTACGGCTGAATATCATTCAGGCCGCTAGTTAAACGGCGCTGTTTAGTAAAGAGGCTAGGCTGTTGATTAAACGACTAATTATATATAATATATATATATATATATATATATATATATATATATATATATATATATATATATATATATATATATATATATATATATATATATATATATATATATATATATATATATATATATATATATATATATATATATATATATATATATATATATATATATACAGAGCTGTCAAAACTTGAAGTACTTTTTTGTACTTCAAGTACCTTTTATTAGGAGGTACTTGTACTTGATTAGTTTTTATGAAGGTACTTGGATTTTTACTTGATTTGACCAAGTAAATTACTTGAAGTATTTATTTAAGTACATGAAGTATTACGATGTACTTGAAGTAAAAAAAAGTACTTAAAGTAAATAAAAAGTACTTGAAGTAAATAAAAAGTACTTCAAGTAAAAAATCAACCAAGTACTTGAATTTACACGCCTTAGATAATCGTACAAACAAGTTTAAACAAGAAATACGCGCAACTGCTGCTGTTTCTATTGTATTGCATTACAGCGCTCATTTGAATTGGATCCAACAGCAAGACAAGTGTAAAATCCTTTATTTTGATACCCAATTTGTTATATTTAATAATGATTACTAACAGCCATTTTTCATGGCAATTTTATTATCGAACGCATTCAGGATACGAAACAGTTTCCAAATCACTCCCAAAAATGTCAAAATCGTGACAGTTCAAGAATATTCTATTGGTGCGATTTGACGTTTGATGGAGCGGTTCCCCAACTATTTCGTATTGTGAATGCGTTCATTATTACCTTCATTTGAACGAAAACCCCTGTATTTTAATAGGCAACTTAAACAAAATTTCCACTTATAAAATGGAAACTACGTCAAAGTATAATTTGTTCTTGACTTGATTTAATGTACTTGAAGTAATTAAAATATTTCCCAAGAATAGGTTTTGGGTGCCAACCTGCTGTAGGTACTCATATGAAAACACTCGCCTTTGACAGATGCTATCGGATGCCAACGCCAACCCGTTGGCGACATATATATATATATATATATATATAGGATATATATATATATATATATATATATAATAACCATATATTATATATATATAGTTTAAGGCCTAAGCGCTCATATATAAATACCCATATACGGCATATGAAGGCCTGTTGTCCATATAATATATATATATACGAAATTTTGCACATTATTTCGGATATATATATTATATATATATATATATCATATATATATATCCCATATATATATATATATATATATATACGATTATATATTATATATATATATAGGACCATATATATATACTACCGTATAGCAACCCTACTTGTTTTCCTAACTATAGTTTTTACCTACTGGCCTACTTTCCATGACGTAGCTCTCAGTCCTTAAAGCTTTTAGGAGTTGTTGGAAAACCCCGTTTTGAGGAATAAACCCTCTAACTTCCTTACAAAAATACTACTCAAGTATAATTTGTTTTACTTGAAGTACTTTTTCAATTTATGAAAATGCAAGTACATTTTAATGAATACTTGGTACTTGTACTTGAAGTGCTATTTAATATACTTTGACAGCTCTGTATATATATATATATATATATATATATATATATATATATATATATATATATATATATATATATATATAAATAAATATATATATATATATATATATATATATACATTTCGCGCGTCAAGCCGGAACTTGGCCTGGCATACTACCGTGCGCCTAGATATCTAAAACTCACCCACATACAAATCAAGAATTTTTGGCAAATTTTTAACCAAGTACTCCTAAAGCTAAATTTTGTGCGATAAGTCTACAAAAATTATCATGGATTATTCTTTTAGCAATATGCCTGCCTCTCTTGAAGAAATCAAAACTGCACCCTTCGACCCTCGTTTCCCCAACACCAACCAGACCAGAAACTGCTATCAGAGCTATGTGGACTACCACAGGTGCCACAATATCAGAGGGGAAAACTACGCTCCCTGCGATTACTTCAAGAAAGTATTCACTGCAATATGCCCAAACAGCTGGGTTGAGAAGTGGGACGAACAACGAAGCGAGGGAGTGTTTGCTGGAAATATTTAAAGTTGAAAAAAATGTATTTAATCTAGTTCTTTAATAATAATGTAGATTTTTTGTTATGTTGATAACAGTACCTTACTATGGTAACTGTAAAGAAAATAAATTCTTTAATTTTATTTGAAACAAGTATAGTTTTTATTAGCAATGTATTTGCAAATCCAAATATCATTGCTTAATTTTTCATTAACATAGTTCTTCAATTATGCAAAACTCTACTAATTGTATCGAAATAGTCAAAATGCCTTAAGACCCAATATTATAAATTTGCCCCCGTATCTGCCGTTTTCTCGCAAATGGCCATTTAAACTAGTAAGAGAAAGACAGATAACAGAGTGGGCGTTAACTTGAAGTTATAATATAAGGACTGTTTGTTATTCAGAAATAGTGTACACTATTTTACGTAAACGCTCTTATGAAAGGTGTATTTTGGGACTACGTGGATAGAAAAAGTGTAAAATATTTCTGAACAACAAAGACCTATTAAGCCGAAGTTAATTAGATACCCTTTAAGCATATATCTACTAGAGGCAGCCTTGGTGCGAAGAGTCTACCACCTTTCTGTCGCTTACCTCGACTCGTTCGATTTAATCTTTGATCATATACTTGCTAGAGACAGCTTTGCTGTGCAAGAGAGAAAAAAGAATAGCAGTATAATCTTTCTCTGTCGCTCCACGTGCCTTATTCGTCGGCTGAAAGTGGTATGTACCTCGTCCTGCGTGCTGATTGGTTAGTGAAGGATTTAATTGAATTCAGTTAAGTAATCTCATTGCTGCGCTGGTCAAAAGACTTAAAGCGGCGTCCCATGGGCGTAAAAACGTAACTGTCAAAGTCCTAAAATATGATTGGTTGACATAACGTCAAAATAAAAACAAACCAATCCATGCAATATGTACGACCCTCACGCGCATCTTGCAAGCGGTTTTGGCTCGTAAACATGTGGACTAAAGAAAATCAGTCTTTAGAAACAAAGCGTAATGAGAGGTGCAACTTTTTCGTTTTCAGACATATTCAACCACGTTAATTATGAACTGAACCAAAGAAGAAAAACAAAGGTTTACCCCATATTACCATTAAAAGTATTCGTCGATGGCTCGTACCATGCGCCTATCTTTAGATGGATCAAACCATACTCGCGGTTCATTCGCGTCGTTCTCGCAGCCGCAAAAAAATTTCCTAGGGCAACGAATAGGCTTGGCCTTCAAGCATTTTGTACCTACTAGAGGCAACCTTATCACCGCCCGACCAATCAGAGACCCAGTTTTAGTGCAGTACATTTGTTTAACCTTGTAGAAAAAAACTCAGTTAAAATGTTGCATACGCAACCCAAATAACATGTCAAACATTACTGTATTCCTTTTAAATAAGAGGATTCTTGAAACTGTCAATAAGTGCTCTCAGTTCCTGTTTGTCCTCCGATCAGTAAAG
>JAHBCN010017671.1:0-18101 GCA_019359885.1 Listronotus oregonensis
AATTTTTGGGTTTAAAAAAGTAAACGTTATCACTTGCTAAAAAATCGAGCGGGTTGTTGCTGTCCATGTAATCGAAACCATGTAAAATAATTTCTTTAGTTAAAGGAAAGGAAAGTGCTGAGCAATATTCATACATTTCGCGATTCTTTCAACAAGATAAAGCTTCTATCATCGGATATAAAATAAAAAACATGAAAGTGAATATGTCTGTATGCTATACGTCGTCTAAGCAGTTTTCTATGTTTTTGTTCTGTGACATGTGATGTGTCTACATCTTATCTTTCCTTATGGCAAACTGGAAAACTGATATATCGAGTGGAAGATTTAATGTGAAAAATATTAAAGAAAAGCTACATGTCAACGAATTACGTTATTTGTGTAACCAAATAAAAAGGAAATATTTATTCGTTTTATGACTTGCGCGATGAAATGAAGTAATTTTTTTTAAATCTATGGGTTTTGGAAATAAATTTTTTTTTAAAAAAATAAAAAATTTTTCCAATAAAAGGGGAAAAAATTTTAACCTTTTTTTAAATTTTTTCTGTTTTTTTTAAAAAAATCGGCTCCAAAATTGTAATAAATTTAGGGCATATTCTATTTAATTTTTAACAAAAATAATGGAACTTCTTTTTTTAAGAAAAATGCATCGACTTAGTATTAATGTGTTTATTATTATACATGTTAAAACTGCATCTTCTGCATTTTTCTTATTTTTACACGTTGTTAAGGAATTGCTAACCAATGTTATATTATTTTATTACTTGGATTCGTTGCACTTGGATGAATTTTTACCTTTTAATGTATAACACTTTTATTCTTAAAAAATAAAACTTTTATTTAAAATTTTTTTTTTATATATAAAAACTGACTAAACTATTAGGTCTTAACTCTAAGATGTTTCTATAAAAACTTTTTTTTATTTTTAAAAAAACCTCCCCTAGCCCTCTTAATTTTTAAAAGTGGGCTGTGCTTGTTTACGGTTTATTTTTGGCTTTTAATTTAAGGGATTCCAATAATTTGTTTTTCCACGACTGCAAAAAAAAAGTGTCTAAAAACGCACGTCAAACAGGATCTGAAAATCCAATTTCGATGTATGAACTACTGTGTAAAATTTTTTTAAAATGGTTTGGGGGTCGTTTGGGCCCCAAAATGGGATAAACAGCACGAATGTCAAAAAAATTTGAAAAAAATAGGTCTGATTTTGGGTTGCCTGATTACACTTATTTTAATTTAACCCCCGAAAAAAAGTATTTTTAAAAAAAAATTATCTTTTGCTGTGTAAAAATGGAGAGTGATAGTGAATTTAAATGTACACCAGCCTAATTATGAATTGTAATTTTATTGCTAAAGTTAACATCTTGCAATTTTCGTAATATAAAAATTAAAAACCCCTTTTTCTTCGGTTTATACTAAAAAAAAATACAATTTTTTTTTGTAAGTTTCCGGTATTTTGGCCCCAAATTTTTATTTTTTTTCCTTGGGAAATTTTAGTAGCTTTTTTTTTTAACCATCAAGTAACCCCAAACCCCACTTTTGGGTTTCCAAAAAATTTTTTTGGGGCCCCCCAAAAATTCTAAAATTTCCTGGGGGAAAAATCTAATTTTTAAAAAATTTTTTTGTGGTTTGGAAAGGGTTAACCTTTTTTTGAAATTTTTTAAATTTGGAATTTAGAATTTCCCCAAAAACCTTATTTTACGGAAAGGGAAACCCCCCTTTAAAACCCCTTAATTTAAAAATAAAAATTTTTTAAAAAAATATGTTTCTGTTTCAACCATTACAGTTTTTTAAACATTTGTTCGTTTTACTAATAATAATAAATGTAACTTATTCCGTAAATTTTAGTAACATGATATTTACCGTAAGACAATTAATTATATTATTACTTATTTTTTAAAAAGATTGTTCTACTAAAGGTTACAGGAACAAACATATCATTTAAAATTATCTATTTTGTGATATATTTTTAGATACACATATGCCTATGTCTTTGTAGAGTTACCTTAAACTTTAGTAATATGGTTTGCTCAAAGTAGGGTTTTAACATTAATATGCTTTTTTCAACCGCCACTAATCTTACTACAATTTAAGTATATATATTTTTTATTACATTTTATATTGTCATATGAAAAGATTATTAAATAATAATATTATGAGTTTGAACCATAATTTTACTCACGAATTCTAGAAGGCTGTGGCAGCAACTATTACTCGAAGCAAACTGTCAAAACAATATTATGCAAAAGGTTGTCACAAATTTCTATATTTACAATGGACAATATTTACAAAAAGTATTGCTTTGTGTAAATTTTGCGAAACTGTAAGAAATAGATAAACAACACAGTAAATTTCCACTTTTAAAATATTTAGTAAAGAACGCTGGTATAGATCTATTGGAAAATAACCTGTTTAAATAGATACAAGAGACTCTTGTTTTAATGCAACCATCGTTAAACCGCGTGAGGAATACAAAAAGAAATAAAATAGTATCCAAGTACTATTTGTACGTTCTTAAACATCGAAATTTTATGGTCAGTACTAGCGAAGTTCCGCCTATGAAACGAGAAAATGTGTTCCAAGAATACCATGAAATACTAAATGTTTTATTAAAAACACAATAAGGAATATGTCTGTTGTTTTTTAATTATTTGTTGAATTTATTTAATAAAATTCCTTATTTAGAAAACGATGCAATAAGTGTGCTTTTTTTTAAATAATTCATAAACAATTCGTTAATGTCAACCTCGTTAGTGTCAACCAGTCAAAAATATTTTATTTTCTGTCATTTACTTTTGACATAAGCGTGTGAAAACTTTTCACACGGCGTATGAAAAATTTTCACACAGTCCTGTCAAAAGTTAAAAGATTAAAAATAATAAAAATCGCATATTAATCCTTATTTTCTGCAGTCGTAGAAAAAGTATCGTGTGCACATATTTGAAACTGACCTTTGCACACTGTATGACTTGAGCACTCGCCTACGGCTCGTGCATTAAAAATTGACCAGCCTGAATTTTATTAAAAATATAAAATCTTTGCGTTTTCCCCTTTTTAAAAGTGTATAGTATGTCTATGTCAATTTGTCTAGTAAGCCGTTAAAGCCAAACAGAACTTCTATATTGAATCCAACTTGGCCAAGGATGACGACAGATAACAAAACAAATGAATTGACGTATTTTGTACTCAAAGAAAAAATATTGACTAGTACTACTATAATACCGTGAATGCACTTGTGTTATTTATATTATATCAATTTATTTGTTTTATTATCTGTCATCATCCTTGGCCAAGCAGGATCAGTTACTAAAAGTGCATCCGATCAAGGATCCGATGCAGTGTTCGTTGAACCTTTTGATTTTACTTATTTATGTACAAATAATAAAAGTAAAGTACTTTAAGATCATTTGATCTGGAGGGCTAAGTTCTCTGAATTGCACCTCTGGATTCTCTGTATAATGTATATGAGAGGTATATGTAGGTACCTTAGTATGTATTGATGCGATGTATAATCGAGTATTTAAAAAAAAATGAACAAACATAACTTATTGTAAGTTGCAAATATTATACAACACTCCAAAATGATTAATTTTCAGCTCATTATTTTTAACTTATCGCTAAGGTGAGACAACTAAACGTTTTTCTTTTACCTTTAAAAATTATATTACTTTATGCTCAATCAAACCTTTAAGAAAACCGTTGTTTTTTAGTTGTGGTCGGTAATCCGTCTGCTTTGTATCTTAACTTGGACGTGACATATCCGACCATGGCCATGCCTAAGTACTCCACAGTGGTGTAGATACATATGTTATGTTCTAATATCTTATTTTGCTGCTCCATTTGCTTAAAAACGTTCCTTTATTGCTTTTAAAGCAAAAACAAAAAATATATGAGTTCTTTATTTAGTTTAAGATCATTTTCAGCAAACTCTTCCGTTCCATATTTTGACGGAGCTTTAAGATTAATCGGTCAAATGTTAAATTAATATGCCTCATTATAAATAAGAAAAAAAAGGAAAATGACATATTTAAGCTAATACAAAAGTCCAAAGTGTTTTAATATTTCGGATCAGCTTCGCTTGTTATCCAGATAATATGAATTTCCCCCGCTCTCTTTCTAGATGTAATATTGTAACTTAGCCATAGAGTCTCAATAACAATGGAAACTTGGACTTTCATTGTCTTTATTTGTTAATTGGTACATAACTTTTCGGCTATTGATATGTGTCCAACCTTTTTCAAATGATAATTAAAAGCAAGGACCTTATTTACTATTCGTTGTTCACCAAAGCTTAACCGATTTTCCACGGTTCAACAACGGCAACCAGATATCCGGGATGTCAACGCTAGGTTAGCAAAATACATTCTGGGTTTTTAGAATTATTGCAAATTCTTTCTTTTTCCTTCCAGTGGACTTCTCCTTTTTCTTGCTTTAGACCATAGTATGCGGTGTTCTTTTGACCATGCATGTTTGGCAACCCCCGATCTCGACGTTTCACCTCGTTCTGTATGTTTTTTGTGTTCTTTAACTCTAATTTCTAGGGGCATTTTTGTTTCCCCCATATATTGAAGTGTACACAAAATTGGTGGATATAGTCTTTATTAACAATATTGTTGTCCTTTCTCGTCCTAGTAAGATTACTTCTTGATCAGTTTCCGATTTAAATGATGTCATATTTGTTTGCGATTCTGCGTATCTTCTCCGAATTCATTTTACATACGGAAGTGTCATATTTGTTTGATTCGGTTATGTCTTCTTTGTCAAAGTCTTTTTATCTTGTTCTTAGGTTTATCGATCGTTTCCTTAATCCGTTTTTCATTGTAACCGTTCTGCTTAAGGTCTCTAGTCAAATGGGTCATTTCTTTTTGCAGAGATTCCTTACTGTTACAGAAGGACTCTGCGCGGTTATAAAGCGTGCGTATGACCCCTTGTTTCGATTCGTTGGTAGGTTATCTGTATGCCGAGGTTTGTATATGCCTTCATTATAAATTTAATACCTAGTTGAAGGCAATTTAAATATTGTAGGAAATCTTTAACTTCTTCGTCATTACCTGTACAAACAATGAAAGTTTCGTCAACATACCTCAGCCAAACTTTTGGTTTGATTAGTACAACCACTGGCACTGGGGAGAGCGATGAATCCATCGGTATTCCATCACCCTGTGCGTAGTACTCATCTTTCACTTGCAATTAGGAACTACAAAGGCACAGCTTCAATAACTCTATTACTCCATCCAGCGGCAGTATGGTGCGTTCTGCTAAAGTATCAACTCCTTTAAGTTTGGCTTGAATAATATTTACTAGTATATTTGTATACAAAGCTGAGCATGCGCTTGTGCCAGAAAAAACTAGGCGGATTTACGAGAAAGAATATTTCCATTTTGAGGCCTGGCTGACGGAACACTGCGTGGACCGTGTGGACGAAACCGTTTTGATAGCTTATTTTCAAGATTTGTCAAAGTCATATTCTCCAAATTCCCTTTGGACAAAGTTTTCAATGTTACGTAAAGAATTAATAGTTCATAAGAAGATAAGAAGTAATGAAAAAGTTGATTTTCTGCAACAGTTCCTAAAGCAACTTGGGAGAAATATCAGCCTTAAAAGTCGAAGGTTCTGACTCGCGAACAAGTTATAACTTTTTTGAAAGAAGCGCCGACTGAAAAATATTTGGCAGATAAAGTTGCATTAGTGATAGATGTATTCGGAGCTTGTAGAAGTAACGAGCTTGTGAAAATGAAGTTTTTCGATGTGCGTGATATGGGTCAGCATATATTTATTGAGATTCCACAAAGTAAAAATGGGCAAGTAAGGAGCTTTTTGGTTATTGATGACAGTGAAATGTGCGCAACAAGGTTAATTCGGGACTATGTGTCTTTGCGACCTAAAAGTGCACCTATTGATAGGTTTGTTATCTGATGAACATTACGTAGCCTATAGGTAAAAATACATTTGGAAAAATACCCTTTAAGATTGCTACATATTTGAGGTTTCACCTGATGCTAAGGCGTACACAGGTCATTGTTTAAGACGTACAGTGGCAACATTCATTCTGATGCGAGGTATTGAGGCTTAATGAGGTTAGGAGGCTGGAAGAGTTCTTCGGTAGCACGAGGGTACGTGGATGATAGTGAAAGCTCCAAATTGGCTAATGCTTCCCTGAGTTGGGAAAAGTATTACTCAAGTAAACAGCAACTGCGGTGGGGTATGGAAATGTGGAATTTTCCGGTCAGTTTGAAAATTGTACGTTTTACTTTAAAAAATAATTTTATTATGATAAGTATATTGTGTAAGTATGTTTGTATTTTCGTCATAAATGCTTAAAAGAAGATTTAGATAGGGCGTTATTTTTTTGAATAACGCCCTAGGGTAATATATCGTATTTAACTGACTTTGACATAATATTGTTATTTGTCAATTAATATACCAGTCGGACATTAAGAATATTAAAAAAATGACAAGCATTTTTAAGAAATGATTGTGACATACTAACTGATGGATTAATTATTTTAAAGGTGTTTTACCAATGCAGTCGTGTGTGCATTTATAGAACTTGTAACTGGGCTTAATGGTATATTGTTCTTGTAAATGTATGGTAGTAGATGGAAAGGTTTACTATTTTGTGGTGTTAAAGTTGTTCTCGTTTCATCGGCAGAAAGTTTAAATGATTTTGTGGGATCCTTTTTAAAAAAAGTTTACTCCACTCTAGGCACTTGCCAAATTTAGTGATGCAAATTTTCTAATTTTATATTTTTTAGGTGATAATAAATGCATCACGCAAAATGGCGGCTTTGCAAATTTGCCGAAGTAATGTTTAAAAATTTACATTTATTATTTACTCAATCAATTAATGCTCCCAATATTTTTTTGGCATAACGGCTAAAAATATTTAAAATTAAGAAAATAAATTTATTTTAAAAACATTCAGCTATCGTATAAAAATATGTGGTGTCACGTTTTAAAGAAAATCAAAAGAAACATTTACTTATGACGTCACCTATATATTTTTTTACTTGTTCATATATACCACTGAAAAACGTCATTTTATAGAAATTCAAAAAAAAAAACAGTACTTTTTAAAATTTTCGATGCTTTCTTAACAATGCCATTTCAGATAAAACCCTTATTGGTTTAAATCCATTTGACCTGATTTGAGGTCAGGAGTATGTCATAAAATCTTGCACATCCTACGCCAATGGTGCACAAGACAGATGAAAATCTGTATTGTACCATTCGCGTAACATGTCTTGTTACATCCCGCTATGTTATTATGTTTTTTATTCATTGTCAAAGACATTGGGAAAATTGTAAAATTTATTTCGCCGGCGACTGCTTGCACGGAGTCGTTTGTACGTGGTAGTTGGAACCCATAAAATGAGCAGGAAAATAGTTAGTTGCTTTTTGACAGAAAATTGATCGAGGAGATTGGATAAAATGGGAGTTGGTTGATGTAATTTGAGACAAATAGTAATCTTGTGTGCACAGAATCTGTGGTAGAATAACAAAGAAATTTGTATTTAGTCATTTTTACTTACGTCACAAAGTAACGGACAACTAAGTCAATTTCCACTTTTATAGTTACTCGTGATATAAAGAGATAGTTACATGTTTCTATAATTGCAGAAAAAAACATATTTTAAATGTATAAATTTTAATTTTAAGATTATTTTAGAATGTCATAAAGGGTGTTCAAATATAACCCGGAAATTTATTTTTAGAACCTATTGAACGACAGTTTACAAGACATCCCAATTTTGTCTTAACATTTTGGCAATGGGGTATCTAGATATCGTGAAATTTCTTATCGCTCGAAAGTACAGTTGTATTCACTGAAAATGGGTACAAGTCTTATGACTACATTTTGCCATATTTGCGTAAATCAGGCTTTTCTTATCAACGCCGATAGACAAAACAAAAACATAAAATGTGATAAATGATTTTAATGTATTACAATATTTCTTTAACGCAAATTTTTAAACTCAACGTAACCAATAATAATAACAAAAACTGAAAATTATAGTTAATTTATTTAATTAATAATGATTTATAATAAAATAAAATAAAAATTAATATTTGTCATATGACCATTTTTTTTCGGCTATTTGAACCAATCTGTCTGGAATTGAGTTAATTAAATTCACTATAACATTTGGATCAAGCTCTTCCCAGCAGTCGTGGATAATTTCCCATAATTTATTAGAATTGTTTGGTCAAAATTTCTTTTTATATATTTCTTTTTCAATTAAGCCCCAAAAAATTCTTCTATGGGATTAATATCAGGACTGTAAGCGGGCCATGGCAAGACTTCAAATTATTACGATGAAACCATTCCCTACAGCAATTGCGGTATGGCCGGGCAGTTATCCCGCTAAAAAACAAATGAGTTATTTGGATATATTTGTCCAACAGATGGGAGCATAACATTTTCCAGAACAACCATGTAAAAAGTTCGGCGTTAAACCTTCCCTCCAATCGCCAGCAGACAAAGTCCATAAGCACTTATCCACCCCTACATTTACTAAAATCGCCCAGGTCTAAAGCAAGATCGCTAGTGTAGCGTTCTTCGAATCTTGTATTGTTGGGGTGAAAACCAAATTTTAAAAATTTTTAAAATTACCGTTTCCAAAAATGGGGTCACTTAAAATTTTGGGGAAAAAAACAAAAATGTTTCCTTTTTGTAGCATCATTTTTTTTTTAGCTACGGTTTTTTAATCGTTTTTTTCTTTTTTGCTAAGGGTTAGACCCGGAAACGTGTCTAACTTTCCATTTAAAAAATTTTCCCTTTGATATTCCAGAAATCAAAATTTTTTTCAGGGGGGGAAAAGCGTGCTGGACCATACCAAATTTTCTTTTTTAAAAAACCTTTTTTGAACCCGTTGCTTAATTTTGAAATGGGTTTTTTCCCCTTTCTAAAACCGCTAAGCCGTATTGACCACCCATCTTCAATTCAGCTATTATTTACTTTTTCAATTTTTTGAAAAAACGGGCTTTTAAAATTTTTTGGTGAAAGGCTTTCAAATTCAACAAAACCATTTCATAAAAATTTTTTTTCCCATTTTCAATGAATAAACTGTACTTTGTAAAAAGGGCGCAGTCCCAGTTCTGTGTTTCACTAAATTGTCTGTATTAACGCCTTTTTTTATTAATAAACCTTTTTCAATAATACAGACAGTCAGTCAAAACTTGCCTAAAAATGATGGAACAAAACGGTTTTTTTTGATTTTTTTTAAAGGCTAAAATTTGGATAAGAATTTGGCCTTTATTTAACGTAAGTGTTATTAGAAATTTTTTTTTTCTTAGTTTAATAAAAGGAAAAAAAAGGGGGGGAGGGAACCCATAAGGTTTTTCTCATAGACTTTGTTCTGGGGTTTTTCTAATAACTTTTTTAAAAAATCCCCTCTTTTAAATAAAAAAAAGTTTGACCCAACAATCAGGTTTAAAGAGGGAAAAAATTTAAAAAACTAAAAATAAATTTGCGGGGCCTGTTATGGGGATTTACGTTTTTTAAAAAGGGTTTTTTTTAGATTTTTTTTTTCTTTGTCCTAAACCTACTTATATCCCTTTTTTAAATTTTGTCCAGGAAGTTCCTTTTTTTTTTTTTTCTTAAAATTTTAAAATTAAAGACAATTAATTTTTTCAATTTTAACTTATGTTGTTCTTAAAAAAAATTAAAAAAAATTTTTTTGGGGTCCAAAAAAAACCCGGACTCCCCCTTGGTCAAAAATTTTTCCCCTTTTGTTTTCTTGTCATTTAAGCGGCATCAAGGTGATTTTTTTTTATATTTTTTAGTTGGGCGTGTTTTTTAATGCCGTTTTTTTTTTCTTTCGTTGTTTAAAAAAATTTGTTCTGTTATAATTGTTTTAAAAACTAATTTCATTTATTATGACTTTTAAAAACGGGATTTGTCCAAGGGCAATTGATAAAAAATTGATGCATTATCAATGTTTACTTTTTTGGGGAAATAACCCAAATTTCATGGGAGTTTTAAAAAGGGAGTAAAAGCTACAAGGTATGTTTCAAAAAAACTTATTTTAAATAATAATACTATACGTAGTAGTGTGTTTTATAAAGTAAAGTAAAAACTTTGGTAAAAAATAACCTCAAAACCTAAATAATAGATTTTGGAAAATAATACCTTATCGTTTACCGAAGGATCTTATTAAAATAGTTTTTTCCACTTTTTGGGAAATTTTTAAATAAAACCGAGAAAATGATATTTAATATTTGAGAAATGTTGTCTTTTTTGAGGCAAGTTAAAAATTAGGTACTTACATTAAATTATCTTCGCAGATATGTAAAGTAGATTTTACACTCATATTTTTTTTTTTAAAACCCCTTCATCGCTATACAATTTCTTTTTATTTTTTCTCTTTTGGAACGTTAAAAAAAAATTTGTTTGTTTGGTGGAACTACATAATGGCACTAGACAAATTTTAGTATTTATGTCCCCGGCCTCTTAAATCCTTGTTACATCCATGTTCTGTTTAAAATTTAAACCCATTCACACACTAAATCAGGTTTAATATTAATAATAATTAAAAACTCGTCTTTAGGTACACTAAATTGGCCACAACCCGATGTAAACACAAACGGAATAACCAATAAAAATGGCAGCGCTTGGGCCAAGCGTGGGCCGACACTTTGTTTATCGGATCTTGACGTCACACGTGGCTTGACTATTCAGAGAGCGTTTTCGTTGACCTATTTAAAATTTAAATAATTAATTATTTAATAATCGCTTAGTTTTAAAATATTTTATAAGCACATATCAACTTTTAAGGACATTTACTGAATTTTAAAAAGGTTCAATAATAAAAACAAAAATATGCAACTTCCTCATTGGCATGTGAGCCATAATTTTAATAAGCTAATCAGTCAGTAGTAAAATCGACGATTTTTATAAGCGGATATCCAAGAGATGACCTGACATAACTTTTTAATTTTCTTACAGGTAATTAGAATGGTTATATGAATTTACGTACCAAATTTTATACCTTTATGTGAAAGGAGACCCAAGCTATAATAGGGCAAAAATAGGCTGAAACACACATTTTAATTTTTTTTATTAATATTGAAATAAATAAAATTTTAATTTTTAATATTATTTAATTTTTAATATATATTTTTTTAATTTATTTCATTTTAAAAACAGCAATAGGCTTGCAATAAAACATCGATAAGTATTTTAACTTTGAGAATTGTTTGAATTTTATCTTTATGTTGTTTTAGGCGACCTAGTAGTTCGTAGGGGCGTTGTTTCTGTAAATACACAGTTATATTTGTCAGGGCCAGGACCGTAACGGTCCCATCTTGAGGAGTACCTAACATGAATATGTGGATACAATAACCCTAAAATCTAAGACCCCCTTTTTTTTTTTACACAACGTTTGGTTAGTGATGTATCTCCAACCTTTTTAAGTAATAACAAAAAATATTCTAAAACTTTTATATACATCCCCGTTACCGAAACCTGACCGACTTTTACGGTTTACAACGGCTGCCAGATATTCGGAATACGATACACGCTTGCTCAATACATTTTTGGGTTTTTCAAATTTGAGCTTTTAAATTTTCTTTCTTCCAGTGAGTTTTAAAAATAGTTTTTGCCCGACCATTGTATGCGGGGATGTTTGACCAAAAGTATTTGGAATCCTACCTGACGTTTCACCTCGTTCCATTTTTTGTGTTTTTTAACTCTAACTTTGAGTGGTCTTTTCTTTCCTATGTATACCCCACCACATTCACAGGGGATATAATAGTAACAGTCATTTTTTAAAACATTGTTATCTGGTCTCGTCTTAGTAAGAATACTTCTTAGAGTAGTTTGGGATTTAAATGCCGCTTTAATATTATACTACTTATTCGCGGTTTTGCGAATCTTTTCCGAAGTTTCTTTAATATTTAAAGTTGTCATAAATATTTGGTCTTGTTCAAGTTAGAGTTTTTTGTCTTATTTTGATATTTTTTAATTGTTTCCTTTGCCCACTGTATGTTCTGTTAATATCCTAGTTTGTTATTATTTCCCTTGCAGGGATTCCTTATGTTACAAAAGGTCACTGCACGTTTTAGGAGTACGGCCCAAAGCCTTTTCGGAAAATTTTTCTGGTAAATTTCCAGTGGGGGTGGTTTTCTGTATACCGAGGTTTGTATTTTCCTTTTTCATTGTAAATTTAATAAATGGAGGATTTGGGAAATTTTAAGAAACCCTAGTTTTTTTATTACCTGTCCATACAATAAAAGTATTGTCAGCATATATCTTAGCCAAACTTTTGGTTTGATTAGTGCAATTTTTATTGCGTGTTCCTCAAACCATATTGACGATACTTTTATTGTATGGACAGGTAATGATGAAGAACTTATAGGTTTCTTAAAATATCTAAACTGCCTTTAATTGCATTAAATTCACAATGGAGAAGGGAAAAATTCGGCCCTACCTTTTATCGACGTTCTAGTTAAACTAAATAATGGACATATACAAACTTCGTATAAAAAAAAACAAACCCACACTGGACAATATTTACACCAGAATTTTAATTACTCTAACGAAACGAAGCAGGGGGTCATACGTACTCGATTTAATAGTGCGGTGCCCTTATCTAACAGTAAGGAATCCCTGCAAGAGGAAATAGGTAACATAACTGGGGATCTTAAGCAGAACGGATACAGTGAGAGACCGGTAAAGGAAACAATCGAAAAATATCATGATAAGACAAAAAACTCTGACTTGAACGAGACTCCACCAAGGAAGTTTAAAGGTGTATGGAAGCCCAATACCGTAGAACAAAATTGTCCAGGCGTCCAAGGGAGCGGGAATAGGGGGGTTGGCTCCGAGGAGTTTGCGCAATGAATAGTAGGTCAGAGCCGGACTTCCATAATTCTTTGTTACTATCTATGAAGTTGACATCATCAAATGTCAAATTCAAGCATTCGCTGTTTTTTTTTTTATTTTTTCACAAAATTGTTGGTTATTAAACGATACTACCATAGAATATTTAAAATTATTGTGTAATATTGGATTTTATAGCATCTGATATAATATGGAAAGAAGCCTTCTATTTAAATGGTCGATATTTTTGGGAGTTTTGTATTTTTACCAAAAATCTTTGTAAATAAATAAAAACAAGATTTTTTAAAATAAATTTCAAACATTGTATGATAGTTTCATGTACTTATCACCAATTTTGTGATAAAAGAAGGGCAAGATAGTGTAAATGAGTTTAATCTAATCCTAAGATTCTGGTTGTACATTAAAAAGTGAAAATTTTTATAACTGCTTTTTAGGCATATTTTTCACTAATAACAAACATTCATGAGACAGAATAACATTGGTTAAAATGTTTAGTAACCTTTGGTACCTAGGTATCCATTGTAACAGTATCCGTTAAATATTATGTGTCTACAGTATGTCGAGCTTAAAAAGTTAATAATGTAAGTTTAAGAAACCAATAATCTAATTTCTTTTAAACAAATACAGAAAAAGCAAAAGGAACTTTAGCATAAAATTGTACTTTCTTCATTTAATTAGAGGGACCTGTATATATTAAAATTTGCCTGGTTTTTTTTTTTTTTTGGGCGTCCCAAGGGGAAATTAAATAATTTTGTCCTTTAAAAGGAAGACTTTAAATTTTTAAATTTAAATTTAAAAGTCTTAAAAAACTTTTAAAAGAATAAAAAAAACCTTATTTCTTTTTACTAATCCACAGAGATACACAAACATTGTTGAGATTGCCTTTCTTTTCTCACTGCTATGTCCTATGAAATTTTCATTATTTTATTGTTCATAATTGATATATTATTATTTTTTCGGTTACCTAACGTTACGTCTCATAATAAGCACCTAATTTAAATATAAGAAATACTGACATAAAGTAAAAAATGCCGGGTATGTTACCCTTGGATTTGCAAGACAAAACCATACAACCTCTAATTATTTTGTTACGATATTATAAGTAACAAACAATAAACACAAAATTATAGTCACAATTTAATAAACACTAATCACTAAAATAAGAAGGTTTTATCAATCCAAAAAACTTCTGCAACCACAAAATATAGGTACTCACACAAAGCAAAACAATCGGCGCAAAGGGCACAAACCACAACGAAAATGACGAATGATGAGACGACGACGGTTGACGATACAGCGCGGATATAGTTTCATACGCGCCGCGCGCACCAAAACCTTAGACAACCTAAGACCATTACGGCTCTCATAAAAGTATAATGTGTTGCCTAACTACACACTGATTTATCAGTGTGTAAGTAGGGACACATTAAATTATTTCGTGGAATTTTGTTATTGCGCAGAATCAGCTGGGCCAACTCTGGCAGTTATTTTCATACTGGGCTGGACATTTTTTGATCGAATGGGCCATAGCATTGGGCTTCCATACACCTTTAAACTTCCTTGGACTCCACATGACCAAATATTTATGAAAATTCCATATATTAAAGGAACTTCGGAAAAGATCGCAAAATTGCGGGTAAGTATAATATTAAAACGCCATTTAATTTCCAAACTACTCTAAGAAGTATTCTTACTAAGACGAGACCAGACAACAATGTTATACATCGGGGAAACGAAAGACCACTCGTAGTTAGAGTTAAAGAAAACGAAAGACATACGAAACGAGGTAAAGCGTCGAAGTCAGGGATTGACAAACACGCTTGGTCAAAACAACACGGCATAGAATGGCCGAAAGCAAAAACTACACTCTGAAAGAAAAGAAAATTTAAAGAAGCTGTAATAATCTGTAAACAACCAAAATATATTTAACAAGCCTAGTATCGATATTCCGAATATCTGGCAGCCCTTGGTCAACTGTGAAAAATCTTCGGTAATCAAGGGATAGTATATAAGTCGTAGCTTTTAAGAATAGTTTTTAGTTATCACTTGAAAACGGTTGGAGATACGTCACTAACCGAAACTTTGTGTAATAATTAACAAATAACGACAATGAAAGTTCAATATTTTAGTGCTATTTTAACCCTAACATTGTCTAACACTTTTAAGGAGACGATAAATATATGGATACATGTATCCGCCACAACAATATAAAACATATCCACAAAAATAAAACGCTCTGTATTTTTATGTGCCTTCGATGCAGCGCTACTGGGTCACACCTATTCATAAAAAACGAAGTAAATGTAAAATAAACACATTTTCACAAACCCTTAGAGGTTTAGGGCGTAGCGGTTTAAGTTATCTTTTAAGCAAACAAATTATATTTTCTATCCGACCTACCCTTACTTTTTGATGACAACGCACATGGCAGAATTTTGGCAGCTCTGAAATTTTAACTAGGTCGTAAAACTTGTGTAAACACAAACACAAGGGGGAACATAATTGTGTACAGAATAAAGTTGTTAAAAGTTTGATAAAGTTGGTTTTGTTTCAAATGGTTTAGTACATATTTACCAAATATGCTTTCTTCATGAAATGCTTCTTAAATAAAACACACACAGCCACACAAAAAAAGTTGGCTATACTTTTCATAAGAGATATGTGCTCCGTAGTAATTTTGCTTTTTTTTACAAATCTAGGGTAAAAATTTCGCTATTATGTCACCATTTTTTCCTAACATTAAAAACTTTTAAAAATAGTAAACATTTTTAAAATCCAACTCTACATTTTTATGTCAAAGGATTTGCTGAATCAGAATTAAGGTAGCACGTGTAGCTTTTTTTTAAATCTTAAAATACGAAGTGGACATCAAAAGCTTCGCGGTTCTTACCGAAATATCGTACAGAGGGATTTTCTGGATTGCTGATTACGAATTTGAAGTGAAATTCAAAACATTTATGATGGCGGATCCAATATGGTGGATAAAATAAGCAAAAACAACAGATTGGAGACAAATTTTATATAAGCAAGTTTAGGTTAAGATTTAAATTTTAGAAATGTAATAAATCATCAAAAAACTTCTACCGAAAAAAGTGAAAATTGATTTTTGTTTTATTAGGTTCATTTTTTAATGTGTTATCGGCTAATTACACCTTTCTTCATCATGTTGGGCGCGTCTTATTAAATTTACACAAGCTTGCATATTTTAAATTTGTCTTCAATCTGTTGATTTTACCTATTTTATGCACCGTATTAGATCCGCCATCATGCGTCTAACAAATATAACTATAGGTTCGGAATCAGCAACCATTAAAACCGCCTTATACGAAATTTGGTTTAAGTTCGTTGATTTTCGAAAAATGTATTCGTCATCTTGAAAAACACCTCCGATATTTTGGGTCCGCCATCTTGAATTTACAGAATTATTCGCCAACAAAAAAAATCCCATACGAAATTTGGGCAAGATCCGCAAAGATTTTGAAAATATGATTTCTAGTCCGTTTTTTGAGATTAAAAGAAAACTACAAGTGCTGGTCGTGAATCTGGATTCAGCAGAAATTTTAACGTAAAAATCTAAAGTTGGAAAAATCCTGTTATCTCTAGTTAATTTTTCCAAATTTTTACTATATTTAACCAGTTTTTTTAAGGTTAGAAAAAAATGGTGACAAAATTTTGACCCCGGATTCGTGATCACGAGGCAAAACTACTACGGAGAACATATGTCTCTATTTTAAAAAGTTCATCATCTTTGCTAACTGGTAAAGTAAATATAAGTAAAGGGATGGTTATAAAAGCACATCTGTTTAGCACCAGTATCAGACGAATTGGATTGGCTAATTCTTTAGAGCAGAAACCGCATTAATACCTGTAAAAAAAGACAAATCCCTTATCGCTTTTCGATATGTTAGAAATGAAAGCTTTCTTGTTAAAGTTGGCTTTCGGCTCTTTTTGAAAAAATTTTGATTTTTTAAACAAGGGAAGACGCCATTTCCGATATGAGAAATATTGAAAGGGGGGCTGATTTAAATCACTAGTTAATATAAAAAAAACTTTTAGTGGTTATGGATATTTGTACTTTTGCCGTAAGAAACCCCAAGTTTAAAATGGTTCTAAAATATTCCTAAAAATAAAAGAAATAACTTTTAAAAAAAAATTTTTGGACAGCAAAATGATTGTACCCTTAAAGGCAATAAACAAAAGAAAATTTACTAACTGCAATTAATTGTAGGTCCTGGAAAGAATATCTACCCTTTTTTTTAATAGTGCTATTCTAAGCCCTGGGTTTACCCAAAAAATTAAAAACAGGGTAAACTTGAAAAGTACCTAATTATTTAATTTATTTTTGCTATTGATATAATTTTTTTTTTGTCTTTTATTTAAAACTTTAAAATCTTTATTGATTTACAAGTATACTACAGTATTTAATGATTCCAAATGTACAGGTAACACAAAAGCTTCTCAAAATTTACAAAAAACAAATGAAGTAACTTTAATGGGGAATAATTTTAAATAAATTACATTTTTTTAAAATTTTATTTTATATGTAAAAACAATACATACATGTATGCACACAAAAAAATTACCTCTTGTTTATCAGTTTATATAAGTCCCAAAGTCCTATACGACTGTTAAGAAAAGTTTAACTACTTTAAAATTTAATTGGCTTGTAATCAATATCAAAATAATGATGGTAAGGATATGTCAAAAACATCTTAAGCTGTATAGTAGCGCAAGGTGAAAAAAAATTAACATTTTTTTAAAAGGGTTGAGAATTATCCGTTTTAAAGTTGGCCAAAAGACAAGTAAGTTTATTTGTATTCTTTTAGTATTTCCAGATCTGGGGAACCCCCAAACGCCCAAAGTGAGTTGGTAAAACCAAAATCAATAGAAGCCAAAAAGTAAAAAGTTGACAAACTTTATTGCACTCTTTTTAATCCTGGGGAAACAAAACCTATAAAAAAAGGGGACCAATATGTATTCATAATCAAAATGGCTTCTAACATTTTTAAAAAAAATCATCTTTAACAACCCGATTGTGAAACTCTAACTTTATTTTTATAAATTTATGTCATTATAAATGCCTTAAAAATGTCCAGTTAAATGATCCATAACCTTAACCATTTCAAATAAACACCAAAATCCTGATCCTGTAACTCTACAAATTCGCAGTTTCCAAAAACATCTGGGTCTTCCAATAAATACGCGAATGTTTCAAATGGTATCTGTGACGCGATTTCAGCCGCGCTAGGGGCGTACCATGGTA
>JAHBCN010017672.1:0-18033 GCA_019359885.1 Listronotus oregonensis
GTTCTGTGTCGGTATCGTGTTCACTTTCTTCCACTTCATCTTTCTCACTATCTTCATCTGACTCCGCATAGACCTCATCTTCCTCCGCTTCAACCTTCCAATCATTTCTTCCACTGTTCTGATCCCTATACCCATTCTATAACAAAAGAGATATCAAAATAAATATATTTTTAAAAATTATATTTTTTTATACCTGTATATTCTATATAATTTTTTCAAAAAAGAACAGACTTTTGAGCAATCTTATACAGTTATAAAAAAAATAATCGTCACATCAGCTCTTTTATATTTATTGTACTTTTATTATATAACTTTATTTACATAGTATAAGGGTTGCGGGGTCTAAACTGTATAGTTTTTAAATATTACGCAAAACCTATTTAATAAGAACGATATAAAAGACAATTATTTATTCTAAAATTTTGGTAATTGTGTAAAATCACGACCCCACTTTTTTGGGATGTAAAAAACATGAATATGTTTTTTTAATTTGACAAATATTTTTATTTTTTAAGTTTATCGAAAATAAATAAAAGAAAATCAAAATGTTAATTTTTCGATAAAAAAAGTTTTTTAGAATTTTTTTTTTGTTTAATCTTAAAATTGATTTTTAAAAAAAAATGAAATATTTGTCTTAAGTGGAATATGAAACAAATTACTAGAAATTGGAAACTTAAATGAATGCATTTTTATTTTTAAAATAAATAAAAAAATATCTATAAAATTTAAAAGATTTTTTGTAAATCTCGAGAAAGGGAGCAATACGATTTCAATTTAAACTGGATTTTGTGACAAACATGGAGTATTTGAATCCCGGCCCTGTTACTTCACATTTTTATTAATCTTACCCATGCTTTAGAGGTACCGTCATAGTTAAAATACCAATATTTAGGCAGGAATATAAAATATTAATAAAAAAAAATTATTATCCAATTAAATTAAGGGACCTAAATGGTTTATATTTCCCAGTGTAAGTGGCTTCCAATCCCCACGAAACTTAAATTTTTAGATTTATTTCAGTCCTAAAATAAAAAAAACCCTGTTTGTAATCATATGAAGTAACCGCAACAACTTTTTTTTTCACAATTTACAGAGAGGTGAGAAAAAAATGCAAATATGAATTTTATACTAAATTACTCGTCGCAAAAATTAAGATGGATTTTTTTCGTTTTTTTCAAATTGTAAAAATCACCCCCTTTTAGGGGTTGAAAAACCCAAATCTGAAGAATTGCGAAAATTTATGTTATTAAAAGACCTTAAAAATAAAATTTTCATCCCTAAGAAGGTTGTAAACCATCCCCCATAAACAACCACAACTTAAAATTGTTTTAAGATATCTCAGATAGATGGACAGTTTAGAGGAGTTTTAAATAAACCACTCCTAAAATTAAAAAAGAAACCCGCATTATCATAAAAATTGAATAAAACATTTGTTATGAAAAAGCGTTTTGGCCTTACATTTTTCATCCCATATGTATAAAATAGGCCTCTAAGGTTTTTCGAGTTCATTTTTCAAAGCTACCTTGCAAGGGGGTAAATTTACCCCCCTTAAATGATAAAACTATAAAACTTTTAAAATATTAAAAATATATTTGGATGTTTATTTTTGCAGCCAAAAACATTTAGGATTCCAGCTTAGATAACTACTGCGATACAACTGCTGAAGTTTTTGAGGACTGGTTTCAAAACAAATTATTACCGAATATACCACCAAAGAGGAGTATTGTGATGGATAATGCATCCTACCGAGCGAAGGAATAAAGTGTCAAGTTCCAACAGAAAAAAAAATACAAGATTTTTTGTAAAAAGTTACATATATTTCCATGAGAGTTATAATTTTAAACAATTGTTAGAGGTCTAAGAATGTTACAATTTCAAAAAAGAATACGTTTGCGATAAAATTAGAGGTAGCAGGTCCGAAATTATTTGGCTTCCGCCATATTACTGCATTTTCAACTGATTGAGTTGATATGGCATAAACTTAAATCTAATATACAGGCGCACAAAATACACCAACTTTAAATCCTAGGTGATTTAATTAAAACAAAAGTCGAATATGTAACCGTTAAAAACTGGAGAAACTGTACTGAACACGTAAAAATTTAAAATTATTATCGCTCTATGTAAACAAATATAAATAGCCTAAAACCTGTAAAAATAATTATTATTTATTTGGGAGATAGTCATTTCATTTTAAATAATCTTTATTATTTCAAATATAACATACATTGTTTACAATACTTTATGTATATTAGTAATACATTTACAGGAGGATATCCAGCCCTAGAATGAGACAGCCTCCAGAGCACAGGGACGCGGGGTGGAGGCGTCGGCGAAGTGTAAACAATGGAAACGTGGTTTGTTCCATTGTTCCGTGAACTTTCAATGTATTGAACTTTGTTTAACAGAGGTATATTGGGTTATTTGCATATTTGTCGTAAATGTTTCAGAATTGTGTTTGGTTTTGCTGGAAAAATTGAATCAAAAAACCAGTTTGATATTTTGGGGACTTGTACCAAATTATGTGTTATTTGGTTTTTTTAATTAATTAGTTGTTTAATTAATTAAATTTATATTTCGTTCTTTCACACTCGCATTCATTCACTTTTACACACAGATACAACTTGATTCATTCTTTTGTTTTAGTTTGTTTTAAATTTGTTTAATTTGAGTTTGGTTAAGGGTTGGGTAATGGGTTGTGGTATAAAGGAAGTCGGTAGTATATGGGTTTGTGTCTGGGGTTGTCATTTATTCTGGTGTTAGTCATATTGTGTGTAAGTCTTGTTGTTTGTGGTTTCGTGTTGAAAAATTTGTCTGCGTTTGTTTGTAGGTATTGTTGTATAGTCGGTGTGTTAGTTGATTCGTGTAGGTCTAAGATTCTGGCATATCTGCCGGAACCCGTGACTGCCCTTAATAGTTTATTCTGGAAACGTTGGAGTCTTAATTTTGGGGGTACCTTTCCCCTGTACCAAGCAGGGGCAGGTAGGTGATTACCGGTTTCATTATGGGGATTATATAGTATTAATTTGTTGGGGGGAGGGGGGAGGGGGGGAGAGGTTGGGGAGTAAAGTGTGGGGGCTGCGAAGGGCCTTATGTAATGAGTGGTTTATATGAGCAACAAATTTAAGTTTTGGTCAATTATGACGCCCAGATTTTAAATTTTGGTTTTTTTTTGGTTGAAAAATGTGTTCCCAAAATTTTTAGTGGTATTGGCAATCTATTATTGGAAAATTTTGTTGCTATAAGGCTTTCCCTTTTTTATTGTGGTTTATGGGGGTTTTTCCCTTTTTTATTGTAGTAGGGCGGGGGGGATTTTGGGGTGATTTGGGGATGTGAGTTTGGGCCCCATTGCTGAGAATGACCGTATCCAAAAGGGGAACCAGAAATAGCCCCAAAATTTGGGGGGGTGGGTATTTGGGTATTTTTTGAAAGGTATAAGTTGAAGTTTTGGGGGGCTCAATAGACCTTTGGGGGGGTACGCCTTGAATGTTTTTTTGGGGTTAAGGGAATTCCCAAATTTTTTACAAAAAACATTCTTTGGGGATATGTATGAGATTTAAAATAGTAATGAATGTAGGTAACGTGGTAATAATGAAGCCCAGATGGGCCGTTGTGCCATACGGAGTCAAACGTTCTTTGAACCCAGAGACAGCAGTACAGTGCCTTTTTTGATTTGAATTTATTTATTATATTTTTTTATCAGGTTTGCGATTAGTAACCCCAAATGCGGCCTCCGCGGAAACCGTATTGCTCCTCCGGCACTTTGGGCCTCAAACTGGATGTCTTCAAAGGATATTTATATAGCCCTTTCTGCCACTTTACTGGCGCGTTCAACAACGCAATAGGCCTGTACGACGCCGGGAATTTTGGGGTTTTACCCGCTTTTAATACAGGTACTACTATTGCGTTTTCCCAGCACCGAGGAAAGTGCTGCAGAAGTACTATGGCATTTAAAAATTACAAAGTTGTATAAATGCTTTCCTAGGTAAATTTTTCAGTAATATGTTGGCAATTCCATCCTCCCCGGGCTTTATTGTTGGGTAATATCTTATTATGTTGGATAATTTTTTGGGTGTTAGGAGGATTTTTGGAGAGGAGGGGGGGAGGTATGGGGTATTTGTTAGAGACTATGTCTTGTGCTTGTCTGTAATGTCGTTTTGTTCTTGTGTCGTGTTTGGTGTGCCGCTACACACGCTGGCTAAGTAGTCAGCGAGTGTTTCGGCTTTGTCTTCGTCCGTTTGTGGTAAGTTGGGTGACAGAGAGGGGATTTTGTTAAATTTATTTTTAAGGCGCCTGGTCAGCCTCCAGAGAGAGTTGTCTTGTGTTGACAACCCTCTCAGGACTTCCGTCCACGCGTCGTTTTTGTAGGTGTTTAGTCTTGTTCGTATTGTGTTTTGTAGTTCTGTGAGTCTTATGTAGTCAGTTCTTTGTCTATGTCTTTGCCACTTTTTCCTTATTTTGTTTTTAAATTTGATTAGATTAAGTATTTCTTGCGGTAATATATCCTCTTTAGGTTTGTGTCTTACTAATTGTCCAACTTTGTTTCGTGCGTATTGTATGTTTAATGTGAATTGTTCTGTTTGTTGTTCTAGTTCTTGTACTGTTTGTATGTTAGTGTTAAGTGTAGTCCTATTTTTGATTATGTTTTTGAAATTGGTCCAGTTTGTATTTTTGTATATCCAAGTAGTCGGGTATTTGTCTGTGTCTAAGTGTGTTTTCCAGTCTAGTATTATTGGCAGGTGGTCTGAGGATAGTTCATTAAGGATTTGGGCGTCAGGTAGGTCAAGTATGTTTTTGTTGAGTATTAAGTCTATGTACGAGGGTGTCATTTGGTTTGTAGGATAGTGGGAGGGGGTTATGGGTGACAATATTTGGATATTATGATTTGTGGAGAAATCGTGTACCAGATGGCCATTTCTGTTGTTCCTACGATTTCTCCACAAAACATGCCTGGCATTTAGATCTGCAAAAATAGTAGAACTTTAATTTTTTTGGAAAAAAATTTTCTCAAGATCCGCGTTGTTCATTCGCAAATATGGCTTTGCGTAGCCTGCAGTGATTACTATGTTATTGGTTAATTTTATACTTAAGTGCTCAATTTGAGATGTAACTGATGGTAAATCTATGTGCGGGATTGTGTTTTTGATTGCAATAGCCACGCCCCCGCCTCTATTATTTCGGTCTTTTCTATGGATGGTATAGCCACGGATCTTGAGACGATCCTCCGGGTTTAGCTTAGTTTCATTTACTGTGAGAATGTCAATTTTATATTTATTTAAAAAATGAATTAATTCGCCTAATTTATTTTTAGACCGTTAGCATTCCAAAGCACAATTCTGAGCATTTATATGTCGTAGGTGTTTATTTTGTCGGAAATAAAATCTAAAATTGCAGTAAATCTGCCAATTTTGTCTACTTGTTTGCCCACATATTGGGTAAAATCTTTTATGAGTCTAATGATTTCGGATATGTTAAAATGATTGTTAAAGTCGTTCAATACTGAAAAAGTTTTACTTACACTATTCGGCTCCTCCCTCCGCGTCTGCTGTGGGCGGTCCTTGGGTCCGGCTCCTCCCAGCGGCGGGAAATCTGTGTCATCATAGTCATGTTGATTTTGATTTGGTCTGGTGGTGCTGTTGTTTGTCCGGGGGTCATTGGTTTCTAAGGGTGGTCTTTACAGGTGGGGCACTTGCCCGCCCTGAGCTGCGGGGACTTGCCCTGCCGTTTGTCTCCCATGGGTTGGTTGCTAGTAATGGGGCTTGAATATATTGATGGGGAAACCTTTTCGTTTTCTCCTTTTCTTGTTTATAGATATAGACAGGGCAGTTTGCGTCAGATGCTTTGTGCTGTTGGTTGCAATTGGCCCTTTTATTTGGTTGTTTGTGCATAGTGTTGACTTGTGGGTTTTTTGCACAGTTGTCGCAACGGATGGTCCGGTGGCAGTTTGTCTGTGAGTGCCCCCACTGAAGGCAGCGTTTAAAAGTATAATTTCTCGTCTGATGGCGTCGTTCCCAGGATACTCTTACATTGCTGAGAACTTTATCTTTTGGAGGGTTGTTAATTTTTGTTGGCTGATGTGACCACGAGGTGCATTGGTCTGTATTTGGTGTTCATTATGTGGATGTTATATACTGCTACTTTGTGTTCGTCTCTCAGTTCGTCCATGACTTCCTGAAGGTCGGGTAGGTGGTCTAACCCTTTCAGTACGAAACCATGGGTTCTATTATCCTGAGTTGCATATGTGTGCCACTCGGTGTTAACGTCTTCCTCCAGGTATTCTTTGATTTTGTCATAGGTGTCCAAGTCAGTTGTATTAATTATAGTATTGTTCTTTGTAAATTTGAGATTATATTTATTGGGACCTGTAAGTCCATTTAGGGGGCTGGTTAGTTTTTGCCAACCCTTGTTATTTTTGATAGCGCCCCTTGACAATGATAGGGGGAGGTTTGTTTTTTTTTGGGGTGTTTTTGTTAGTTTGCTGTTGTTTGGTGGTTGGCTGTGGATTCCCTTGTGGTTTGGGGGTTGCGCGGTGTTTTTTGTTGTGATTCTTTGTTTGTTTCTTATTAGTCTTTTGTTCTGTGTTGGTGGGGGTTGCTTGGTTTGGCTTTTCTTCTCGTAAGTCAATCTTCTGATTTGGGGGTGTATCTATTTTTGGTCTCTGTGTATGTGTACGTTTGAAAAATTTTGGATGGCCTGGGTTTGCCGTCATGATCGCTGTCAGGTGAGTCATGGGGTGAATCTCTAGGTCTTTTTCTGGTTTTTTCAACTTCTTGTTGTTGTATTTGTTGTGCAGTAGTGGTGTCCATCTGATTGTCTTCTGTGTTGTCTTGGTTTGGGTTGTCTTCTGTTGCAGTGTTGACTTTTGTTGTCGGTGCTAGGTTGATCGGGGTGAGTTGGGGGGTGTGTTTGTCCTGTATATGCTTAATTATTTGGGCTGTCCGGTTTTCTTGTTATCACTTGGGTACATCAGGTTATACAGGTCCCAGGTGAGCAAGTTTTGGTCTAGTTTATTGTATAGTTCAAATGCTGAATCCTCTGTTAGTTGCGGAGATTGCTTGAGTATGGCTTTTGTGTCTTCTCTGCTAGTTATTTTATATATAGCTTGCGTAAGGTAGTTCTTATGGTCCCTTACTAGATGTGCTGAAAGTCTAGGTTCTATTTCTTCGTTGGTGGAAGTTTTTATTATTTCTTTGCATTCCTTGCACTTAGAATGATGTCTCTCGCAGATGTTCTTGCATGTGGTCTTGTATTTGTTTTTTAGGTAGTGCAGGCAGTGGGTGGCATAATTGGGATCCTTTGGATTTTTGACTCTGATTTCGTAATTGGATTCGTTGGTGGCTTCTGTTTCTTCAGCCCAGGATGAGAATGAAGTTGGGGTGGGTTTGGGGGGTGTTTCACCCCCGCTTTTTGGACATAGTTAGTTACCAAAAAAGTTAAGTAACTGGATAAAAGTAATAGTAACTGAATAGATGTTGATTTATGTTAGAAGTTATGGGAGCTGAATATTTTGTGGTACGTCCGTTATTATCCTAAAAAAATTTTTGGGGATCCGGATCCCCTAGATAGGTTTAACAAAAATATGCAGAAATTTTTTTTATAAAAGTACTGGTAACTGACACTGCATGTTAAATACTTTTTTGCACTTTGGTTTGTTGCACTTTTTCACTTAGTTAACGTATGTGTTCCCTTTGCTGTTCTACGGAATGGACGAGAACCGGTACTTTCAACGGGAAGTAGTGATAGCGAAATTGATTTAGAGTAAGATATGGGTTTGTGTTTTATTTTGTTCTTAATTGTAGTATTTTAACTGTTAAAATATAGTATTAATGCAAATTTTTTTTTGTTTATTAAATTCCCAACCAACTTTACGATTAGTAGAATTTAAATTGTAAAAATTAATTTACAGTATTTATCTTTTTCATCAGGTATAGTGCGGCCCTGCACGGTAAATTGAAAATTTTAGGTTTTATTACATTCCAAGTCTAAGTCAAGTCAAGTTAGTTTCTTAGATCGTGAAAAAACTATACCTAGATTTTTGCCCCCGGAACGTCTTTTGAAGGTCCTCTTAAAAAAAGGGGTCCCGGCAAGATATCTTTGGCTTTGGGGTTTTGTTAAAAAAAAATTTTATGGGATAGACGACAACAGGTTTAATCGAAGAAATAGTTAAAATTTTAATTTTTGGAAAATGACGGCCCCCCTCAAAAAAAAAAAATAATTTTGATTTTTGAAAAAAATTTCTTTTATTTTTTTAAAAACTTGAAATAAATTATTTGAAATCGTATTTCTATGATTACTACTTAGAAAAATAAAATCTAAAAAGAAAGTAAAATTTGGAGCCCGATTTCTCAAGCCGTTTCGGAGGGAAAATTAACCCAAAAGGGTAAAAGGACCCTTTAACAATTGTGTTGGGTGAAATATTTAACAATTATTCCCATAGGTTTTTATTAAAAATTTTTTTTTTTTTTTGGGGCGAAAAAATCTTTATTTATAATTTGGGATAATCACGACATTTATTTTTCCATTTATGGAAAATTTGTGGGGGCCCGACGGGAAAAATTTTCTTAACAAAAAAACCAAACTTATTTTTATTAGATCACGGATCTTTGATAGAATAACAAAAAAAATTGTATTTTTTATTATTTTTGTAAAAAAATCTGCTCTTAAGTTAACTCAGAAAATTTTTACAATAAAAATTATAATAAACTGCTCAACAAAAGGATCGTACCATTTTTTTAAAACCCCATTTTTCAATCTGCTGTAATTTTTTAAAAAATTAACTTTTTGAATATCTAAACGAATTTTAAAAACCGCATTTCTTTTTACTAAGCTATTCTTTTTAGTTTTAGTGGGGTATTTTATTATCATTTTAAAGGGTGACCCAATGAATTGCTGCAAAAAAACAAAGTTCGAGTGTGTCCCATTTCAGTGGTAATTTTTTTGTCGTTACAATATGGTTGTTCCCAAAGGGTCATATCAATATCTCTAGACATTTATGCCAGTTTTTCAATTGAGGATCTCTGGTTTCGTACACTTCCTTCAAATTTTTGGTAAAAAATTTTTTTTAAAAAGCTATAACTGGAAAAGGATTAAAACAGTTAACAGGTGTTTCATTTTCCCGAAAACTTTTTTCCCATGTAGATTTTTTATGTCCCAAGCACTTTGGATAGGTTATAATTTTTAGTAATGAGGCCAACAAATACCAACGTTGCGGTTTAAAAACCCCTAAATATAGGGTAAAAAATTGAACGCCAAAAGGACTATATGTGTGTGTTTTGTTTCAAAATGGCGAAGTTGAAATTTGTGTCAATTTTATCGAAACGATATCCCCTTTTAAAGTTTTTTTATGCTGTTTGTGCCTGAAAAACTTATTCAACAAAAATGCGTCGTTATTATGGCATTAGGTCTGAATGGTAGAAATTCCAACAACGTCTTAAAGTTTTAAACATTTTTAAACATAAACTATATTTTGGTGTTGTACACCAAGTATGGAGTGATCAACAAAGTGTTTTCAAAGTTATTATGGTATCCAAAATTTTACCGCAACTTAGGTACAGAGCCCTTTGTTCCCAACATGTTTTAGATTAAAATTGTTAGGCTTGAAACTCATTTTAGTACATTTTGGTTCAAAAACTTACCGCACTATATTTTCTAGTTGATTTTAAAGCTTATTTTTTCCATTTTGAAAGAGTCAAATTACCTCTCAAATAACAAAAAAATGTTTAGTTGATACATTAAAATTTATCTATAGCAGCAATACTTTTCCATAGAAAAACGATGGAATAATGTCATTGTCATAAAACATTTTGTCAAAGTCAAACAAAATTTTTTGTCTTCTGTGGCATGGTAGCATGCCAAAAGAAGAGGAAGTTAGGAGGGCTCACGCGGGCCCCACCAAATATTAATATTAATGTTTTTTTTTTTTAATCATTAATTTTATTTTACTATTGTTGTTTTTAACATTGTTTATTAAATGTAATTTTACGCAATTCAGATTTATAAAAACATTTTCCCAATGAGAATGTTCGTATTTTTAACGTTTATTAATACATGTGTAAATCATTACTGGAAAATCCTAAATTTACATTCATCTGGGATTTTAATAATTAAGACTTGCAACAAATTCTGGGGAAAATCGAAATAAAAAATGATTCTAATAAGTAAAACATTTTGCTATCCAAAATGGCCAAATAAAAATTTTAAAATTTTTTGAAAGCACTTTGTTGATCACCCCAAATCATGGTGTACCCCACCAAAAAATTTCCCATTTTATGTTTTAAAATGTTTAAAACTATAAGACGTTGTTGGAATTCCTACCATTCAGGCCTAATACCATAATAACGACGCATTTTTGAATAAGTTTACAGGCACCATACGGGATAAAACGATTTAAAAGGGAAAAATCGTTTTGAGATATTGACACAAACTTCAACTTTGCCTTTTTTAAAAAAAAAACACAAAACTGGTCCCTTTGGCTTCAATAATTTACCCCCATATTTAGGATTTCTAAAAACATTTTTTTTTTTGTTGGCCCCGTATACTAATAAAATTATTTAAACCTTTTCGAAAAGTGTAGGACGTAAAAATTCATGAAATGAGCTTTCCGAATATGAAACACTCGTTGAAATCTTCAATCCCTTTTCTAATTAAACTTTTTTAATTGATTACCAAAATTTGACGTTTAGAAAATTTTATAAAGGGGGTCCTAATTCAAAAACTAGCATAAACGTCTACAGATATTGATATATGGTAACAACCCATATTATGCGACCAAAAAAAATTACCACTGAAATGAGACACATGAATTTTTTTTTTTTTCAGCTTTCTAATTATCACCCCTTAAAAATCATGATAATATTCGTCATACTAAAACTAAATACAATAAGCTTAAAGAGGATAAACCGGTTTTTAAACCGTTTTTAAAAAAATTCAAAAAAATAAATTTTTTAAAAATTGCTGATTTGAGAATGGGTCTAAAAAATTAAATGGTTTCGATCTTTTTGTTAAACGGGTTTTTTTTAAATTGTTTTATTTTGGCTTATCTGGTAATTTAATTGCTTTCTGTCCACCCTTTTTACGAAAAATATCAAAAAATAAACAATATACTCCTTAAATTAAAATTGATTATCATTAAAATATAAAAATACTTCCCCAAATTAACGAAAGCCGGTACTTGAAGGTACTCATAATATTTTAATTATTTGCGATTACAATTTTGTACAATATTTAAAATTTTTTTTTTCTAAGCGGATAACAATAGCACGCTAGAAATTTGTTTTGACGGGTTTTTTTGTTTGTGCTTTTTTTATTATATTAATTAAAAAAAAAACCCAATTGGTCTCTTCCCCCAAAAAAAAATTAGAAGAAAAGTAGGTATTAACCCAAAAATGATTTTTTTTGGTTTCCCGTTTTCCCTTTGAGGTTTTTTTTTATTCTAAGGTATAAACGCTAAATTTATAGTAATTTGGAAAAATTTTTAGAATTTTGGAAATGCTAACCCCTTTTATAATTAACTTTATTAGTACAGTAGAGCCCCTTTTTATCCATTCCCCCGGGCCCGGATTTTCACAGATAATTAAAAAGCACGGATAATCCGAACATTTTTTTTCTTACATATTTTTCCTTTTTTACCACCAATAGGTAAGGTGAAGGTTTAAAGTAGTTACTTTACGCCCTCCACTGTGACCCCGGTCAAAAGGGTACCCCTGTTTTTCCCCAATGGACTTTCTTGAACCCGTTTTTTATTGGGGAAAGGGGTTTTACATCCCTCTTACTCGTATCCTCCGGACAAAAGTACAATATGTGTTCGGGGGTTTTCTGGTGTCCCTGTCCCCTGGGGGTATGACGAGCAGACGATTAGATCCGTCATGCCCCCTCCCCCGGTCTAGTGATGGGTAGCTACCAGATCCTTGTTACGGAAACAAAAATGTCTTTTTGGGGCCCCGCACCCTGGGCCCAACTCTCAACGGCCCTATCCGCTTTTTTGTTTAAAAGGAAACCCTTTTCCCTAAAGGCGGTTTTTTCCCCTTCTTTTTGGGTTTTAGGAACCCTTTTCCCTTACTTTTTGTTCGGGATGGTTTTGGCCTTCCCGGAAACAGGCCCCCCGGGAATTTCGGGTTCTTTCGACAGATTCACCTGTTTCCCAGTCAGCACCTTGTCTGCTTGTGTTATTTTTTTCCCATGAAAGGGGTTTTTTCCCTTTTTGGGTTTTAAAAACTAGGGAAGTAAAGTCCCCCCGGCAAGAGCCCCATTACCCCAGTAAGGCTAGATACTCTGAGAGGTCCCTGTATCTTAGGCACGTTGAATCACCTGTTTAGGCCCCCCAGGATGTCATTCATTTTTCAGCACGGTATGCTAACACCAAAAAGGTTAACATTGTAGTCCACTTAGCTTCGGATTCCGTTCCATCGCTAGCCAAAAGAGTTGCCGATAACCCCCCAATTTAAGGATGTTCAAAGATCCACTTCCCTACGACGACGACGTGTGAAAAATTTGTATGATTAGAGCCAACCGGGGAAAAAAAAAAATCTCAAAATTTCAAATTAACTTTCAAATTGCTTTTAAAAAAATAGAAAAAAAAACAGAATTCTGGGATTAACTTTTATACATCCCAATAAAACAAAAAAAAATCTCTTTTGCTTGCATTAACAAAAGGCGGATATATATTATAGGTGGGCTATGTTTTTGAAAAAAGTAGTATTCTTTTGCAAGTTTAAAATGCGACAAGGGGAAGATTCTCGTTTTGCCAAAATAGTTGCGTTGCAAACTTTAAAACAGTGTTGAAGATTTGAAATTTTTTCTTATCAAAACGTTTCAATGATGCTTTCATCTGTCTCTACCGTTTAGTAAACTTTTTGAAAATCATTTCTTTCACTTTATTCCAAGCATTTTCCAAAGTAAAATTGTATCTTTTTGGTGAAAATTTCCAAAACTTATTCCCAAAAAGATCCCACCATAAGTTCTTTTTGATAAAGGGGAATTTTTTAAAATGGGCATACAGATAATCCGCAGGACGGATAAATTGCGCACGGATAATCGGGCTCTACTGTACTGCAAAAAAAGGGTTAAAGTTTATCACTTCAAACAATATTTATTTTAATTTTATTTGGTTCATTCTAGGGTTTTTTGAGTTTTAAAACAACAAAAAAAAGTAATTTTTTGGTTTTGTGTGTGTTTTGATATACTTATGCTTTAAAAAAATGTCTGCAAGTACTTGGCCAAATAATATTTATTTGGTTTAATTTTCGTCTTGAAAAGTTTTAACCCAAAAAAACAGACCAATTGGGGTTTTCAAAAATGCATAATATCCCATTTAAAATCAAATTATGTATCAAAACAAAAATTGGGCACGTTCACCTTTTCTTCAATCCTCCCAAAACCCCTACGCCTTTTCTTACCGAAACCCAAATAACCCAAAAAAAGCAACCAACCACCCAGGTTATGAACTCATTTCATCTTCTTGGCCATGGGCCCGGGGATTACGTTCGCAACGACCCAAAACGTGTTGGGTTTCTCCCCTTTAAAACGGTAGGCGTGATATTCTTTGGCTTAAACTTACTTTTTTAGATCTTCTACCAAATTCATCTGCTTATATACCGGTCCCCAGTTCTTTGATTTCTTTCAATAAAGATCGACAATATTATTTTAATTTTCCCTTTTGGGCCAAAATAATCGTCCTCGGGGATTTTAATGTTCATAATAAGGATTGGGGAGGCTACAAAAACATACACAAGGCAGGCGCAGAAAATTTCAAAAACAAACTCGCTCACCAATCTAATTATAGAACCACCTACTTTCCTAGGGTTCTCACCCATAATTCTAACCCCCTAGATCTCTTTCTTCTTTCCCCCCCCAAACATATCAAGCATCAGTAACTGCTCCCCTTGGTCGGGCGACCGGTTTGTCACCTTCTACTCCACTCATTTGAGGCAACTGAAAGCACCCCGGACCGTCTGGCACACAATTCGGCCGATGGGGTGTCTAGAGATTTTTTGGAAAACCTTCCTCTTTTCTACTCGATCCTTCAAAAATAAAAAAATTCCGAAAAATTCCCTGGCATTGGACCCATATCCTCACACTAACCCTTTTTAAAATTTTTACCGGGTTTTGGAAGTTAAACTCACGTTCAACCTTCCCCAAAAATGTTTTAAATTTTTCCTTTAACTATAGATATTCTCTTCTTTCAGTTGTTTCCAAAAAAATGGGAAAAAAAAAAATTTTCCCCAATCTAAAGTTTGGAAAAAAAAGTCTTTAAAAATTTTTCCCAAGTGATCCCCAGCTTTTTCCTTTTCTCAAAAAGGAAAAGCCTTATTTTTAATACCAGATCGTTTTTCTTGACATATCCAAAAACTTTATCGGCTGGATGATGGGCTTCTTAACAAACTTCCTTCTTAGGTCTTCCACCTAAACTTTGCCCTTGGCTTTCCAGTTTCCTTTCTAATCGACGTATACAGTTAGTGTAGATGGTCATTCCTCCGCTTCTATCAAATTAATGTTGGGGGGCTCAGTCTGGCCCCACCTGTTTCTTCACACATTGATCTTCTCCTTCCAAATCAATCCCATTCATAGTTTTGCTGACGTGTACCCTCCCTCTAGTATTCAATTTCTTAAGCCACCGGTAATTCGATTTTGAAAACAAGCGCAGTCAATGCGAATTCTTTCCAAATCAAACTTATTTGGATTGGGGCGCCAAAAATCGTGTTCAGTTTAATGCCTTAAAAACAATTATGTTCCTTGGCGAAAAAGTCTGGAATCCCATCCCTTACATTGCGGCCAATTCTGCAGAACAAAGAGTCGTTTAATCTAGTCGGCGTTTTTTTGAGAATAACCTCAACTGGCACAAACACATTTCATCCCAAGCTTCGGCAGCTTCAAAAAAGTTGGATTCCTCCAGAGCCAGAAAATATTTCTCTTCTTCCAATCTGTACACTCTGTATGTATCCCAAATCAGACCCTCTTTGAATATTGTTCTCATGTCTGGGGAATGCCGTCCCTACAACCTTACATTCTGGACTTCATTAAAAAGGGGCCGTTCTCTTTTAAGACCAAGCTCCGAAAGGCCCTCTTCTTGCCCATCTCGGCTGATCTTGCTCTTCTAAAGGATTTTCGGCTTTGCCAGGGAATTGGAAGTATTTTCCTTCTCGGCAGCTCCAACGAGAACATGTGCAACTTTTATGCACTTTTAGTTCAGTTAGAGAGGCCCCGAACTTCCCCTTTCTTCGTTCCTTTATTCCTAGAGTGTCAAGACTATGGAACCTGCTGCCCGAAGTTTTCCTTTCCTCCCAATCTCCAAAAATTTAAATCCCTGTGAACAAACTCCCCTCCCACTGAAGACACCCACCTCGTTGTACTTAGGCATCAGCCTTCGTGGACTGTCCAGATTGTGAAGAAGGTTTAAACGTTGGGCCAAAGAGATTAGAAAAGGCCTTCCGGAAACCGATTTTCTCGAAAAAATCTGAACATCTTTTTTACCCAAACAATAAAATCAGTTGGGTTTAAGGCAAGCTTTTATGGAAGGTTAGTTAACCGGAATTTGTCCACCATTCCAAAAAGGGCACCGATTAATTATATTTTTTCAAGTTATAAAAAAAATTACTAGACATACATTATCTCCGACTCAATAAAATCCTCGAAAGTGATCCCATGGCCATCCAACGATGAAAATAGTTTAGTTTCGCACTTTACCCTATACGTTTAGTATAACCTGGGTCAAATAGGACATCATAATCTTTTTATTATTCCAGTCAGGAGAAATACGACCCTGTATCATCGGGTGCTATAATTAGGTCAAATTACCTAATAAGTCCTAAAATGCTAATTTCAAGGGTTTTTAAGAACTTAGAAGCAGTCGAGACTTTTAGTCATTTTCTTATATCTTGAAAATAATATAACACATATAAATACAGACGGTTTCATTAATGACGATTTGCTAACATTTAAAAAAAAAGAACGAAGATTACCGGAAGATATAAATTTTAAGGTATTTAAAAATTTACTCAAATAATGATTTGATTTGTCCATGCTAAATAATGCCTCAAACAGGAACTCTGTATAAACCTATTCCAGCAAAAACCAAACCTCACAATGGACGTTAAACTGAAACTATCAATTATTAGGTTTTTGGATATAATTCCCAATTAGGGTCGGTAAAAAATACTAAAAGCCGAAGGGCACCAAACAGCAGCAAACTGCCACTCCTGTTTGAAGTTCGAAGAAAAGAGAACGAAATTTTTATTTGTATCATTTAAGAAATCTTGGTCCACAAAACCAGCAAAAACTGACACGAATTACTATAAAATAGCCAAAGCTGAAGTATCTCAACTTCGTCGATTTCCCATAAATATGAATAAAAAATATTTGTCATAAATTGTTCTAAATAATTAGTCATAAAAAAAAAGGTTTCATAATTAAATTTGAACTTGTAAATTTTATATATTAATAATCGTATCTATTTTGACAAGAGTTAAATTAATTTACATAAATTATTAAAAGACATTTTTTGTTTTCAATTATGTACTTATATGTGCTTATATCTCAATATTTTTAAAAAAAAAATTTTTCCCTTTTATTTAAAAAAAGGTAGATCTTTTTTTTTTTTTTTTTTTTAAATTTCCAAAAAAACCTTTTTTTCATTAAAAGATCCATAAAAAAAAAAGTTTTTAAAAGGTTTAACATGATGTCTTGATTTTTAAAAAAATTGGTTAAAAATTTAAAAAAAATTTTAATTTTTTAAAAAATTAATTAAAAAAAAAATATAAAAAATATATATATATATATATATATATATATATATATATATATATATATATATATATATATATATAAAATATTAAAATTATAATAATATTTTAAATTTTAAATAAAAAATTTTTAAATTTTTTTGGGGGTTTATTTTTAAAATTTTTTTTTTCCAAAATTTCCCCTTTAAAAAAATAAATTTTTTTAAATTTTCCCGGGGGGGTGTAATGTAAGTGAACACTCTGTAGATTAATTATTAGTTTTAAAAAGCCACACGTGTGTGATTCAGTAAACATAAAGTATGTTAAATAAATTAATGTTGTAATTCATATCTCAGCTTGACCAAAAAACACTGACACTTTTGTAATACAGATTAACTCAGAATAAAGTTAGACAAAGTAAAATAAAAAGCATTTTTTGTGTTTTTTTTATGAAAAACTTTTTTTTTAAAAATTAAGAACTTTATTTTACTATTTTTAACAATTATTTAATAAAACAAACGGATAAAATAAAAACTTGTCAATCAAAAATTGGGAAAAAAAAAATTTTGGACAGAATTTTCTCTAATTTTAGTGCTAAAAATTTGAAACCCCTTTTAAAATGGAATTTTTACAAGGGTTTTGTAAAAAAAAATTAGGAAAAACGCCCCGGGTTTTTTCCCCAAAATTTTAAAAAAAAACATTAGATGGTGTTTGATAGGTAACTGTAGCAATTTTCTTTACTTAGTGCATAAATTTTTAATTCTAAGAAAATCATAACCTCTTAAACTCAACTTCAATCCAATTGTAAATTTTTCAAATACCCTCTATACAGGGTGCCACAGATTCGAGTGCGATTATTCGCATTGTAAATGCCAATTATTAAATAGGAGAAAGACGCAATGTTTTCACCTTTCTAAGTACTCTTAGTTAGGTTGCAATAAACATTTAATGGTAAAAGCGAAAAAATTTAAGTTGTTCTTAAGCTAAGGGCAGGTTGCTGACATAGCACTTGTGCAAAACGCAAAACACAAAATTTTGACTAAAGGTATATACCTTTTGCCAACATTTATTTTTTCTCATAAACTAGAGACCCCTAGCTTTCAAATTTTATATTTTTATTGTTTAAAATTACGAACATTTTTTTCCTTTTTTACAAAAAAAAAGAAAAAAACCCCCTTTTTTTTTTTTTTTGTTTAAAATTAAAATTTTTGTTCTTTTTAGTTTTTAAAAATTGATTTTTTTTTTTTTGTATTATACATGTCGTGTTTTTTTTTAAATTTTTAGGATTTTTTTTAAAAAAAAAAAAAAATCTGAATTT
>JAHBCN010017673.1:0-18074 GCA_019359885.1 Listronotus oregonensis
GTAGTTTATAATTTTTTTGTAATGGTACCCTATTTTGTCTTATTAAAGTACGCCTGAGCGTGTTTAAATCTAATTTTTAAACAGGCCCGTGTTTAAAGGTTACCATGGTTCATCATTTAACTCAACAACACGAGAAATGTAAAGTCTAGGATGACATTGCCAATCTTACCCTCAAATTTTGGAACATGTCAGGCACTGTAAAAAAAAACATATTGATCTGACATACCTAAGTACTTTACAAGGTCAAATAAAATATTACTAGAAGAAAGGTTTCAAAAGCTTTTTAAAAAAATAGCGTAAAGTATTCGTGGATACTTTAAAACTCTTGCTCTATTTCTGGAACACCGCGAAAAATCGCGCATGTTTTAAAGAGCTTAGTTAAAAAATCGTGGCAAATATAACACTAGTTTTTTCAAATGGAACACCTTACTTTTGAATTCTTTTTTAGATTTTACATAAAATTCTTATTTTTTAAATAATCTTATAGCAGTTTTTCTATTTTTTTTAATATTAGTTTTTACTCCTTTAAATAATTGACAGTATCGCCATTGTTTCTGATAGTGAAATACTTGTGGTATTCACCAATAAGAAATGAACTATTACATCCATAGCTAAGTACAGCAGCACAACTTACACAAAGGCAAGCACTTAAAACTTGAAAATTAACAATTAAACCCGTAGAAGAATTACAGTTATTTTGTTATTTCTCTTAGATGTTTAGTGCTATTTGGTTAATGTGTAATCAAAAATTAAAAAAATTTAAACTGTTTTAGCTCATGCCACCAATTGCTACGAATGCGATGAAGGTGAAACCTACACATGTAATGGGATATTTTTGTTCTGGTCTGCTCCCCAGACAGTTTGTGAATATGGATGTTACAAGGGAGTGTATCTAGGTAACAGATAATATTTTCACAAGTCACGAAGCAACGATAGGTCATTGTCTTTTTTTCAAGTTAGGTCATTCGTTGATAACAACAAAACAAAATTCTTAGTTTTATCTCCTTCTCTCCTAATTCGTGCCCCAGCATAACGCATTATTAAGATGTTCAACTAAGAAAAATAAGAACGCGCAGGCTGTGCTAATTATGTGCGTTCTCATTAGTAGTCCGGTCAGATTAGACCAAAAAAATAAGAGAAAAGGTACATAAATTTACATCAAGCTGAAAGTTAGAAAAATTGTTCAAATCATAATTAAAAATAACATTTCAAAATTCCCTATCGATCCGGTACGTGGAAAAAAATTGACTCGATGTAAAAGGTCAAAAATTGTTTTTTTGCGATTTTCTTTAAAACGGAAAGTTTTATCGTAAAATGACTTTTGACAAAAATTATAGATAATAAAATCATTTATAAAAAAGGTATTAATATATTTTTTTCCTTAAAGCCACCGTTCCTGAGATATAACGATTCAAAAGTGTCATTGTATGCACACACCTGAGGTAGTGCACTTAGCGTTTTTTTTATCGTGGTTTCCCCAGTAGGCCTATGCCACAGGTCTGTTGTGAGTCTCTTTGATTAGAAACTATTGCATAATAACATATATTTGCAAGGGTTGGAATTGATAATGGGGATAAAAATTAAAAAACAGTAAAACAATTTATTCGTCCGATTCATAATCTTCAATTACTTCTTCTTGATCTTCTTCTTCTTCTTGATCTTCTTCTTCTTTTTGAACTCTTTCTTCTTCTTCATCCTGGGTGTAAGTAAATTGCGTCAATTTCGATGTATCGCATGTCTGTTCGTCAGTATCAAACGAATAATCTGCTGTTGGTGATTCAACTTTAGAACACGATCGGCCTTGACAATTTGTGCATGCCAGAGAACAAAACAGTCCAACTTTTTTGCAACCACATTTAGCACTGCCTTCCATATTACAGTTGCAAAAAATTGTGTTTAGCAGTTTTTCGTGTAGGTGGGAGTAAAGTCTTGGTTCTAATGTCGTCGGTTTGGTACAAAAGTATCCTAAGTCATCTTAGCTTGAAATTGAATATTTATAAAGGCATTATTAAGGTTATATGAATATTTATAAAGGCATTATTAAGGTTAAATAGTTAAGATTTTTTTTCAAATTCTAGAGTTTTTTTTGCTTTCAAAAACTAAATGTCCGTAAAGAGTTTGAGACAGGTTTAAAAATAAAGACTAATTTTTTAAGGACATAGGATATTATGCATTCCGGTTAAGTGGAAGCAAACTATCCTAACTAAATTCAAGGGACTTAGGATACCTAACAGTAGTTAATAGCTGGACATAGGATAAGGATGTTTTATGTATCTATGTGAGTTATAAGTGAAACAAAAAAAAAAGGAATTTCTTTGTCTTTAATTTAAACATTGTGTTTAAAGAAAAAAAAATTGTTTTTCTAAAAATATCCAAGATAACTGTTTAGTAAAAAACTATAAAATACCTAAAAACAAGAAGTAAAAACTGATTAATAAGTAAACAAACGTTGCACCTGAGCCGAAAAAAATGTCGATGAACTATTTATAATAGCTTCATTTTTCGTGGGGCAAATTTAAAAAAAAGTCTTGATATTCCTTAGAAATGGCATTCTTTTTGCAATAGTAAACTATAGAGTCGTACTTAATTTTAGAAATAGGTAGTAAACTATTTCTAAGTGGTTTTAGCTGATATTCGGAAAAACTTATTGTTTGTTTTCTAGAGCGCTCTGTCACGTTAATTTCAAGAAATTCTTTTTGGAGTTTGTAACGGAATTTTAAAAGCTGTGGCTCCTCATAAATGACTTTTACGCAACTTATTTCGGACCATTTCACTAAATTTCCGTGGTTATCTTTGTCAATTTTCCTCGTAGTTTGTTGCAACAAGTCTTTTAAGTCAAAAAAGTCACTTTGGTTCATTTCTTTGACCAGATATGGCTTCTTTATACATGCTGTGCGAGCAATGGTATACCAATGTCCAGGGGTATAAATCGCAATTTTTCTGGTACAACGTTCAATTGCACTGTGCATTGAATCGCCCTCATTTTGAGTATGCCCTACTTCTAAAAAACTTAGACTTATTTTGATTTTGTATTTGACAGCGACATATAGTAACAGGACATAAATAAACTTGTTTTTCTTCTGTCCCGTGCAATTATCGGAATAGAATGATATTTCTTTAAAGCCCTCTTCAGCTTTAGTTTCTATAAATTTTAGTATAAAACTTCCAATTTCACATGTTCCACGGGATGCTATGGCTTCATGCCACATATAGCAATAGCCTTGTTTCTTTGCCGCGTCATATACCGTTAAATTGTATGTTGCCACTTTTGACTTATAATAAGCTTCTATTTTTGGACACTGTAAAACCTGTTGAAGGTCAAAAATGGCCATGCAGTAGCTTTCATCGATAGAGGCCCTTAATTTATCTTCTTCTTTTTGCTTTCGCATCGCTGCTTTATTTAGTAAGTGATTTTCTAGTTCTTTTTCTAATTTTAGTTTTTCATTAGCACTTGAATTTTGGTAATTAACACATAAATCACACTGATCTTTTTTAGGTATGTGAAAACCCAAATTAAAGTCATTTACGAAGATCCATCGATACATTGATTCACGGACCGGTACTTCATCCTTTTCTTTGAAGTCATCGACGTACATTCTGTACATTTTAGATATATTTAGGGAGGAAGGCAGATATCCCTTAGAAGAGTCTTTTCTGGTATAGTGACTCTCTACCACATCAAATGAGTTGATGTGATCTTTTACGGATTGTTTTTGTTTATTACTAATGCGTGTTTTTACAGGATGTCTACCCCTATTGTCTTTATCTACCGTTACTTTAGATCCTTCAGTTATAAGCTTTTTTGCTACAGTCTTGACTACCTGGTGACTAAAACATCTGGCAAACTTTTTCCTTTATTCCTTCTTCGGATAAAAGATGATAAAAATAAGACATTTTTCGGCGACTGTCCCGTACATCGTCTTCATCGTTTTCTGAATTTGCCTGTAGCTCTATTTGCGATTTTCGCTTACGACGAAGACGTTGGCGCCCCGTAGTTTTGAAATCATCAAAACGCAGAATAAAATCTCGCTGACGATCAACGTCTCCTAAAGCCCAATATTCCGAAAAAATTTCTAGGCGCATGTCTTTGGAAATTTTGTTTGTGCATTTCAGTCTACAGGTACTGTTGCAGGCTTCTTTAAACTTTCTCTCTGAAATTACTTTATTTTGTGTATTTGTATAGGACAGTCCTAAGTTTCTTTTTCTTTTCATAACATTTCTTTTCCATTTATGTGGCTGACTCTTCCTCTTTCTTGATTTTTCTTGTTCTGTTTTTCCTTTTACAGAATCACTTTCCAATTCATTTTCATCCATGGACGACAGAATAACACTGCTACTGTCACTTTCGTCATATTTTTGTTTATTTGTTTGAAAAGCATACTATGTTTTTTCAGGTTTATATTCCGAATCAGAATCAGTCGAATAGGGATCACTAGATTGAGGGGAACTCTTTGATAAAGCGTCACCTAGAATAGTACTGCTACTGCCACTTTTATTATCGTCTTGTTGATTTGTTTCAAAAGTATACTTTATTTTCTCAGGTATATATTCCCCATCCCCCCCATTCCCCACCTTTATAGTTAAATGCTTAAGCATACCTAAGCGTTGATCGTTGTAAACAATCAAGACAGAAAATTTTATTGTTAGGTTAGAATAGGTTACGACTTACGCTCATTTCGCAACTTAAAGAAGTAATAAAGAGCGCGTTATGACAGTATGTCGCTGGTAACTACATTGACTCGCTGGAAATTGCATGCAAATTAACCTAAGTCCATATTCTCGCAAAATTTTTGGATGCATCCGATCCTATGTCCTAAGTATGGACTTAGGATAATTTACTTTCATTGAAAAAGTTGGGGCTAATATTAGGATACTTTGCTATTGGTAAATTTTAAAGGCGCCAAATTTAAAATAGGGACTTATGATCGTTTTACAGATAAATACATGGTCCAAACTGTGACTTGTCAATAATATCTCATTTTTAGTAAAATATGGACTTAGGATACTCTTGTACCAAACCGACGATGTATTATTGACCAACTTCCAACGCCAATCATTTATTTTTCATTTTACCTGATATTTTCATAGTTATGGTTATGTATATGTTATATTTTAAATGTAAGTTACAATTACCGATAGAAAAATATTTTTTCTTATATTACAGCAAAGACAATTGTAGTTTCACAATAGACTCACAAAGCAATGCTAAGTTTTTGGTAATAAGTTTGGACGCTCGTTTGCTGGAGCGAGCTTCCATCAGGAGAAAATACGTTCACTTGCTTCTATGAAAACGAACACTGTTGCCAAAGCTATAATAATGGTAGCAGTAAGTAAGTATTTTAACGAGAAATATGCCAAACTTATAATAATAATAATTAAAACATTTTCTTGCTGTTTAATAATACAATTTTAATTTTGTAAATTTTTACATTTGATGTCTTTATATATCCGTCTGTTTAAAATTAAACATAAGGAAATGGACAAAAAAATGTTATGAAAAGAATGAACACTTTGTTAAAGGTCAGTTCAGTAAATGGAAGTAAAAAGAAATTATACTATTGACAAATATTTTTAGAAATTTTCATAAACGCACCTTAAAAACGTCAGTAAGAATACACATTTTACGTCTTATTATTACCACTACAGAAAAATGACAGCTCCGAAATAGCAACACGAAATGCAAGACATCCCATAAAAATTAAAGGTATTTTACTTTAGAAAAATAATCATTAATATATTGTTAAAATGTGGAAAAGAATCGATCGGATCGTTTGATTTCGCAATAATAAATGAATATTAATTTTTGTTGTATAGTTCCAGTATTTCTTGATAAGTGTGAATGTCATAAAATAAAAAATATAATAACTAACCACAACTACAAATATATTTTTTAATCAAAATAAAATTTTCCAAAGAAAAAATTTACATAATTAAAATTTTAGTATTATACAGCAAAAAATAATATCTATTACAACGAATTTGGCCTATTTTCCACAGAAATAATTCCTAATCACTGTTTTCATTGTTAGAGCTTTGGCAACAGTGTTCGTTTTTATAGCAGCGTATGAATGTATTTTCTCCCGACGGACGCTCGCTCCAATAAGCGAGCGTCCAAACTTATTACCAAAAATTTAGCATTGATTTGTGTGTCTTTAGTGAAACTACAATTGTCTTTGATTACAGCTACAGGGATGTATTATACGTAACGTACTTATGCATACAATGACGCTTACGACTTTTTGAAACGTTATATTTCAGGAACGGTGACTTTTAGAAAAAAAATATAAATAACTTTTATATAGATAAATTTATGATCTACAATTTTGTTAAAGTAATTTTATAATAAAACTTACTGTTTTGAAGAAAATCGCGAAAACCCCATTTATTTGACCTTTGACCACGAGTCAATTTTTTTCCACGTACCGGAACGATGAGAAATTTTGAAATGTTATTTTTAATTATGTTTTAAACAATTTTGCTCAGTTTAAGCTTGATGTAAATTTATGTACCTTTGAATGTCTAGATTGACCAGAGTATAGGTACTTCATTTAAAGAAAAATATTATTATTGTAATCACATAACAATGTAAATTTTTATTTTCTGTTGACATTTCTACATAAAATAATAATCTTAAATCCGGCATTATTACTTTTTTGGATTCCCGAAAACATTCTAACATCCAACAGTGCCCCCTTTCAAATTTTGATAGCATTTTTGTTTTATTTATAAAGCTGTCAGAAATTGACCTATGGGGTACTACTGGATGCAAATTATTACCGGAAATACATAAATGTAATAATATAAAGAAATTTGAATTTGAAAATTGTAATATGAGGCCGTTTCCGGTGAAATCGGAAGTTACAATAAAGTTTGACTACACGCCTACTTATAGTACAAGATCTGGCCTTTTAAAACCACAAGTATCTGTTTTTTTTTTTTTTTTTGATGAAATGAATATATTTCAGCAGGGTTGCTTGACAAAATTTAGCCGCAGCTACCATTAATACGGTGAAGCATTATACTTTGCCACTGTTAAACGTTGGTATACCGAATTTACTCATGGCCTTGAAGGTCGTCCAAATTCAGTTGTTCTCTTAAAAAACAATGATGTTGTACAGTAACGGCCATTAAATCTTGGGCAATTATTTTTCCCTTTTGTAAAATAGGCTTATGTCACCTTCTACTGAATATAGATACCTGTTGAAAAACCTAATAAAGAAACAGGTGTCCGTTGTCAGTGTCTAAAAATATTTTTTTAGATGCTAAACTTAACTTTAGATTAAAAAATATTAATTATTCATTATATTGAGCAGAGAGGTTGACCAGAAAGGGATGCGGCGGAAGAGCTTAACATCCCAAAGAGAACTATCCATTTTGTAAAAAAAATGGCAGTGGCAAAACACACTCCTTTGAGAGAAGAGCTAAAAGTGGTCGCCCCAAACTACCAAATCAAGAACAAGACATTAATTTAGTAGTTAATTTAGTTACAGCAAAAACGGAAAGCAATTTCCCAGCATCGGTTAGAACGGCACAGCGAAGAATAAGGAAAATATCCGAATTGCGCAGCCTTAAAACTGTTTTTAACAAATGCATATAAAGAACAACGCATTGGATTTGCTCTACAATTTTACTTGGAACCTCCGAGGTTTTGAAAAAATATAATATTGACCGATGAAAAAGTGTTTCAGTCGTGCAACAATGGAATACTTAAGATATACAGACCTCAAGGAAAACGATTTGATGAAAAATATATCCAAAAGGACAGAATTAGTGGCCGATTTTCGGTAAATGTTTGGGGGTGGCTGAGTGCACAAGGACTTGGTGTATGTTATTTTATCGAAGGAAGGTTCAGTGCTAAGGTATATATAGATCTACTACAGAATATTATGCTTTCTTCTGTACTGGATCGATTTCCGGACAGAAATTTTATCTTTCAGCAAGATGAGTGTCCCGTTCATACGGCCCGGCAATCCAATGAATGGATGGAAGAGCAATGTATCAGGGTTTTACCGTGACCCGCACGTAGTCCGAATTTAAATGTAATAGAAAATGTTTGGGGCTTATTAATTAAAAAAATAAATAGGGAAAATGAGTTTAGGCCCCAAAATGTAAACGAACCTAAGGATAAAATTTTATAAGCGTGGTAAAGGTACGAGGAAATCCGGACTACGCCCGGGCTTTGGTCCATTAAATTTGTTTGAAAGGATATTTAAGTTTGTTTGAATTTATTAAATTGTTTATTAATTTATTAATTTGTTAGTTTTTATAAAAAACAAATATTTTCTTTTACCTTTTGCTTTATTTAAAGTAAAACAAGGTAAAAAACGATTTACAAAAATTGGCAGAAAATTCAAAATTTGACAAATTTTTTGCCCAAGATTTAATGGCCGTCACTGTACAGTTTTATTTATAGAAAATGGGTAAATTGTTATAGTGTAAATCGATTTTAATTGGATCTGACTTAAAAGTAAACGATGGTTGATAAGCCCGTCAGTGTCAAAACTTTTAAAAACGCCTCGTCTTTTAACTAAAATTAAATTATGCAGAATTAATGATGGATTGTCAATACGTGCACTACCACATTTAACCCAAAGAAGCAAAAACACTATTTTAAGAGTAAAACAACGTTGGATTCAAGAGGAGTTTTTGAAAAGAAAAGTTGGTACTGGACCGGCAGGCATTTCCGTCCCTAAACAATATGATGCATTTCTGGGATATCTAAGGGCAAATCCTTTTGAAACCGCAAGAAACGCTACGTTACTTTAAAAGTGTTAAACAATGTTATGGTTTCAATAATACTAAAATTTTGGACTTCCATTGTATTTATTTGTTACGGACACACAACGTTTCGGTTAGTGATGTATGTCCAACCGTTTTCAAGTGATAACTGGTTTAACAGTTATCACTTGAAAACGGTTGGGGATGCATTATTAACCGAAACGTTATGTATTAATTAAGACAACGAAAGTCCAAGAAACGCTGTCAATGACACAGGATGCCCTGGGTCTCAACCTGTCGCTAGCAAAAGAGTAAAAGAATTCGACTTAAAAAACCGCAAGGCTGCGAAAAAAATGATACTCACAGAAGAACGGAATCAGTCTCCTTTACTTTTACATATTAACATAATTTTACTAAATTATAACTACCGCGACCATCAGTTTTGGAACACGCTATTGCTTAATGGTAAAAAGGTTTTTTGGTCAACGTATAATCGACCAATTCTTGTCTATCGTCCAGACAATACAAAATTCGAAGAACGCTACACTAGCGACATGGGCGATTTTCTGTAAATGTATGCTTATGAACTTGGTGTCTGCTGGCGATTCGCGATTGATGGGAAGGTTTTACGACGAATATTATTCTAATGAATTATGGGAAGTTATCCACGAGTGCTAAGAAGGGCGTGATCCAAATGTTATAGTGAACTTAATGTAGAAATATTTTAATACATTAAAATCATTTATGACATTTGATATGTTTTTGTTTTGTCTATCGGCGTCGATAAGAAAAGCCTGATTTACGCAAATATGACACACTTTTGTTAGATATTTCCGTTATTACCAAAGATAGAAGGATGGGGTTTTCGCGACACTGTGCTACTGTTTTACCAAAGTAAAGATTTCGGTGTCAAATTTGTCATGGTTTTTGCACTACAGGGTGAAATTGAAATTCCTGCACTTTTAGGCATAGCGTGTATCTCCATTGTGCGTTAACTTATCAAAAAGGTAAAAACTGCTCTTAATAGAGTTTTTTACGTAGAGTTCAGGGGCGTACTCAGTTTTTTTTATAGAAAGTTTATTTTAGGAGATATTAAGTAAACTTGTTTTTTTTAAATTGAACACCCTGTATATTAGGATGTCATTTAATTTGTCTTATCTTTCGCTTTTTAAAAATATATAACAGTATGCATTTATTTTTTAAATTAACTAAAATAACAACTATTTTCATGAATTTGGCATGTTTTCTATAGTAGGCTATGCATAGATCTCTGAAAACAAGAGAACATTTCAAGGCAATAACAAGAGCCTATGTCATTATATCTTAATGTTTTTTTCTTTCAAGTGCTTAGTTTGGTAGTTAAGATTTTTATTTTAAAAATGGCTGAAAGAAGATCTTATCAGAACTTTGAAAAGTATGATATGCTAGTTTGCTACATACAGTCAAATGAAAATCCACATCTGGCAGCAGAACTGTATTTTAACAAGTATAAGGCTTTAAAGTCGTTAATATATATTAGTGACTAATTAATTACCTTCTTACGTTTATTATAGATATCAGGAGAGACAGCAACCTTTCCTTGATAGGTTTGCTATTATTAAAAATAGTTTAATTAATCATGGAGGATTTGCTAAGCCAAGGCCCAAATCATATAAATAGAGAAAATGACGAGAAAAATGTTTTGGCTTGTGTAGAAGCAACCTCTTCAACATCATGTAGGGTTATTGAGGCAGAAACCGGCGTTATTAAGAGTAGAGCTCAAACCAGTCTGAAAAAATATAAATATAAACCGTATAAAACACACATTGTTCAACATTTACTCCCTGGAGACGCTAAACATCTTTTAGAATTTTGTAACTGGTATTTGGAGCAAACTAGAATCAATATAAATTTTGCCAGATCAGTAATATGGTCCGATGAGACCTATTTTTCCAGTGCTGGCCTTTTTAATAGGTATAATTCAAGAAAATGGCAACAACAAAATCCCCACAATATTTTTGAGCGTAAGCAGCAGGGAAGATTTGGGTTCAGCGTGGCATGTTTTATTTTAGGTCCCAAACTCTCTTATAGGATTTATGAACAAAGCCTTTTAGCTGACCGTTACTTAAATATATTGCAAGGTGTTATTCCCGAGCTGTATATTTACTTTTAGCAGGATGGCGCGCCTGCTCATAATGAAGTAATAGTAAGCCCATTTCTAGAAATTATGTTTCCTCAAAAATGGATAGGAACTAATGGACCTACAAGATGGCCACCGCGATCGCCCGATCTTTCAGTTCTAGACTTTTTTTGTAGGGTTATTTGGAAAATCTAGTTTATAAAAATAACCATCATACCCGGGAAGAACTACGTAAAGCCATTACGCGTACAATTCAAAATTTGCAGAAGGAGGCAGTAATATTATTAAATACACTACGCCTATAACCAAAATGTGCCAGTTCTGTGTTAGGGCAAAGGTAGCCATTTTGAACAATTCCTTTAATTATTTGGTAACACCTAAGCTGAGAGGACAAAACTACCAAAATGTTTATTTTCTTATTAACTTTTTTATCATTAGCCACCTCAATCACTTTGTATTCATTGGTACTATTATATTTATGTTTAGTTTATAAATAGATCCTATGGGCAAGGAATTCTAATTTGCAGTGTTAAAGTGTTTATGTAAAAAGAAAAACCAAATTTAATTAAATAAATTATAAAGTTATTTTTATAAGTATGTATTATTTTGCTATTGTTTTATCAGCGTTTTATTATTATTGATTAAGTAGGGTAAATTCTTGTTAATTTAGTTAGTCTTAGAATAAAAACTTATATTAAGAATTAATGACATAGGCTCTTGTCATTGCCTTGAAATTTTCTCTTGTTTTCAGAGATCTATGCATAGCATACTATAGAAAACATGCCAAATTCATGAAAATAGTTGTTATTTCAGTTAGTTTTAAAAATAAATACATACTATTATATATTTTTAAAAAGTTAAATATAAGACAAATTAAATGCCTTTCAAATATACAGGGTGTATTAAAAAAACACAAGGTTACTTAATATCTCCTAAAATAAACTTTCTAGAAAAAAAAACTGAGTACGCCCCTGGACTCTCTGTTAAGAGCAGTTTTTACCTTTTTAATAAGTTAACGTACAACGGAGATACAAGCTATGCCAAAAAATGCAGGAATTTTAATTTCAAGCTGTAGTGCAAAAACTAAGACATCCATGACAAATTTGACACCAGAATCTTTCGTTTGGTGAAAAAGTAGCACAGTGTCGCAAAAACCCATCCTTCTATCTTTGTTATAACGAAAATATCCCACAAAAGTGTCGAAAATTGAACACCCTGTACAAGAACTGATAATTTAAGATAGTTAGGTGAAATACTGCGAGATTGAGGCAATCTTAATTCGACCGAAATATGTAAAATAGGTATTGTGTAGTCATTAAGTCTCGAAAAATGTCTTTTCTCGTCAAATGACTAATAATCTAATAAAATTAGAGAAACAATGGGTCCTTCGCCGTATGGTTCTGATTTAAAACCAATTGATTTTTTTTGTTTTTGAATATTAGGAATAAATTGCATACTGTCAAATGGTTTGAATGTACGAGTACAAAATATATTATATCGAATGTACGAATACAAAATATATTATAAAAAAGCATTATTGGAAAATAATTAACTTATTTTGAGTGGCAAATTACTGTTTTTTATTATGAGTTCAAAATATAAATATATTAGTAGAGTAGAATTTTTAAAGTCTAACAGATGAAGCTTATTCTTTCTTCTCTTAATACTAAAAAATCGTCTGGGCTGGATGGCATACCAGCAATCGTCTTAAAAAAATGTGCTCCCGAGCTTGCACCCATCTTAACTCGCCTCTTTCGAATCTCTTACGACACGGGCATTTTCCTGGAGAGTTGGAAAGCTGCACGTGTGCAACCTGTCCCCAAAAAAGGATCCAAAAGTCTCCCTTCTAACTATAGACCTATATCTCTTTTTCAGTTGTTTGCAAAGTAATGGAAAAATTAATTAATTCCCAAATCTTAAAGTATCTGGAAAAACATAAGATCTTACATGATAGACAATATGGATTCCGTCACAGTAGATCCACAGCTGATCTTCTTTCCTTTGTCTCACACAACTGAACAAGTCCCTTGAGTTTCTTGGTGAATCCCAGATCGTTGCTCTTGACATATCCAAAGCTTTCGATCAGGTATGATGGGCTACTTAACAAACTTCCTTCTTACGGTCTTCCACCTAAGCTTTGTTCTTGGCTTTCCAGTTTCCTTTCTAATCAACGTATATCAGTTAGTGTAGATGGTCATTCCTCCAGTTTCTACCAAATTAATGCTGGGGTGCCCCAGGGCTTAGTGCTGGCTCCCACGCTGTTTCTTCTACACATTAACGATCTTCCCTCTTCCACAATCAATCCCATTCATAGTTTTGCTGACGATAGTACCCTCCACTCTAGTATTCAATTTCTTAAGCCACCGTGTAATTCTGATTTTGAAAACAAGAGCAGGTCAATGCAGATATCTCTTTCACAAGACCTCAAACTTATCTTGGATTGGGGCGCCAAAAATCTTATTCATTTTAATGCCTCGAAAACACAGTCATGTTCCCTGTCGCGAAAAAAGTCTGCAAATGCTCATCCCTTACATATGAGCGGCCAAGTTCTGCAGAACAAAGGGTCGTTTAATCTTGTCGGCATTACTTTTGAAAATGACCTCAACTGGCAGAAACACATTTCATCCATAGCTTCGGCAGCTTCAAAAAAGAATGGATTTCTCTTCCGAGTCAAAAAATATTTCTCTTCTTCCAATCTGTACACTCTGTATGTATCCCAAATCAGACCCTCTTTAGAATATTGTTCTCATGTCTGGGGCATGGCGTCCCCTACAACACTCAGCATTCTGGACTCCATTCAAAGAAGAGCCGTTCGTCTTATTAATGGTCCAACGCTCACAGAAAGGCTTCCTCTTCTTGCCCACCGTCGAGCTGTAGGGGATCTGTCGCTCTTTTATAGGTATTTTCACGGCTTCTGCTCGGAGGAATTGGCCAGTATAATTCCTTCTCTGGCAGCTCCCAACAGAGCAACACGTAGTGCAACTTTTATGCATCCTTTTACAGTTCAGTTAGAGAGGCCCCGAACTTCCCGCTTTCTTCGTTCCTTCATCCCTAGAGTGTCAAGACTATGGAACCTGCTGCCCGCAGATGTTTTTCCTTCTTCTCCCAATCTTCAAAAATTTAAGTCCCGTGTGAACAAACTCCCTCTCACCACACTGAAGACACCCACGGTACGTTAGTACTTAGGCATCAGCCTTCGTGGACTGTCCCAAGATAAAAAAAGAGCCCTTTAAAAAGGAAGATTTAATTAGGATTATAATTATATCCAAACTGTAACAAACAAGAAACTTTGTAATTAATTTTTATAAATGATTGAACTCTAATATAATTGTTTCTCTATGATTCCGATTTATTTCGTATTTTTAAACATGCTATGTTGCTATTTTTTAGATGCCCAACTAAACGAGCATATAAAAAGAGGATGCATAATAAAAGTTTCAAATATTTGGGATCCAACTGGTATATCAGGAAAAGAGGAGTGTCCAGATATAATCCTAAGTGGTAAATGTGAGATGTGTGTAGAAGAGTTATGCAATAAAGGGATATCAAATATTAACCTTAATATTATATGTATAATAATGTCACTTATTTTAACTGTATGTATTTAGTGAAATAAAGTGATTTTAATTAACCTAAGTAGCATTAATAATATACCCTCAGAAATAACAAAACTAAATATTTTTTATCTTATTACATAAATACACTTCTCCAATAAATTAACGCACCACCAAAAAGTAACCAAAAGTTTAAAGTTAATTTTGCAAAACTACTTATCCGATCTGGACGATTTTTATTTTAATCAAAAGTTGTCTCATTCAGAAAGTTAGTATACCACTCTATTGGGATAGAAACTTATAACGGTCTTATTCCATAAAATTTTTAACACCCTGTGGAGTTTAGCAGTTAAGTATCAAGTTATAATTCAAAGCAAACTCTAGCCTTATCTTTTCATAATATTTTGTTTTTGGATTTACTCTTTTATCTTAGCTACTACAAGAGAAACACAATTTTATAGCAGAACATGTTTTTATGGAGAAATAAATTTAACAACAACAAAAAAAAAACAAAAGCAGAGATAAATGGTAAACGAAAGTCTCAGTCTCTCAGTCTGGCCCATACCTAAAATAAGGGACCATATCTCAATTTGGTCCATTTCTTCCCATATTTGAATCAGTCTTCGCCCAACGTCTTCCAACGTGTTTAACTGATTACGTTCCTCTTAAAGTCTTCTTCCAACAGTAGAAGAGGTTCTCTATGGGATTCAAATCCGGGCTTCGTCCTGGCCATGCCATGGTATTGATTCCGACTTCTGCGAGATAATTGGTTACAACTCGAGCAAAGTGAGGCCTGGCGTTATCGTGCATCAAAAAAATCTTTAACCTATATATGGTGCAAAATGGCACTACGTGATCTAAAACCACCAATATGTACCTTTTAGCTATGAGGCTTCCATTATTTATGACCACAAGTTCTGTGCGACCTGTCAAAGAAATGCCTCCCCAGACCATCACAGATCCTTCTCCAAATAATGTGGTATTTGAACAATTACACTGAGCATACCATTCGTTAGGGCATTGATATACAAGCATAGGCCTGTCATTATTGTACGAACAAAAACGGGACTCATCAGTTAATAATACCTGCTGCCATTCAGCCTCTAACCGGTTATGGTGCTCCATGGAAAATTTAGCCTCGCTCTCCGATGATCTCTAGTTAAAGCTGGACCTCGAGCAGCAATTTTTGGTCCTAAATTATGTTCCCTTAGTCGACTATGAATAGTTTCTCGACAAATTTATAAGCCACTGGCATCTCGTAACTGACTTTGAAGGGTACGGGATGTTACAAAACGTTGTCTTACGCCTGAAGATCTTAAAAATCGCTCATAAATCGGGGTCGTTATTCGCCTCCTTCCTTGTCCCGGTCTGCGAGCATGACTTCCAGTTCCTCTGTATCTTTCTATGACCCGTGAAATGGTTTTATGACATACATTAAATCGTACGCCAATTCTTCGGTAATTCCAACCTTCCTCAAACAGAACTAATTTATTTAGTATTTTCCATAAGCTTGTTTTCACGTGCATATTTATGAAAATTAAAGATTTTAGAAAAAAAAACGTTAAGACTAACAGAGAAAACACACTTCTATCAACTGCTTTTTTACAGCTTCAGTTACTTGATAATAATTTTATTATTACTGTTTTTTTTTTTTCCCAAACGCCTTAATATTTTAAGTGATTTGAATGAACATTAAAGTCAGAAAAAATATTATGCTATAAAATGGTGGAATTTCTGCTTTGTTGTCAGCTTTTTGTTATTCAAAACGCCTGTCATCAAAATCGATATGCCAAATCACAAAGTTGGCGGTTTCCTGTCAATTGTCATATTGTCAATGCAACCTGTATAACCTGTAACCTCCCAATATTTATTATAATTTCAATTTGTATTAGTGTGTTTTCTTTCCAAATATTCCAATTTATTACTATAGTTATTATTATCGCCAAACTTTCCTTGATATGAACCCTTTTACGAGTAAATTTCCGTTATTTTATTTAAAATGAAAAAAGTGTATTGTTATTATTTGCGAAACCAGAAGCCGGCCGAGTTTAGGATCTTTAAAAATATTCTTTTCTCTTCCAAAACAAGACGATAGGAGAAAAGCCTGGTGTGCCGCTGTAGGCATTGAGAAAATGCCCAAAGGACATGCCTATTATTGTTGTGAAAACCATTTTGATGTAAATTTTTATGTTTTATTCCAATTGAAACTATTTAGGTAGTCTGGCTGTGTTTTAGTGTAAAGTCTAAAAAGCATTTCGCATTTTAGCATTTCGTTAAAATCGATACGATTGTCGATATCGATAGTTCCTAAACAGACTTGGCATCCATATTGAATTTGATTGGTTAGGGGAGTGGCGGGCTATTTAAATTACAATGATAATTAAACCTTAAATAGAAAAGTAAGGGGTTTGTATTTTTCCGTGTTATTTAGCAGGTTTTGCTTAATTGTGTTTCTACTTTTAATTTTTACACACAACATTATCAATATCAATTGAGTGAAAATACCCTATTGTGTTTCTCATGCAGTAGCTAAGATAAAAGAGTAAATCAAAAAATCAAACATTTTAACATGATAAGGCTAGAGTTTGCTTTAAATTATAACTTGATACTGTAATGCAACTCCACGGGGTGTTATTAATTTTATGGAAAAACCCGTTATAATTGTTACACCCAGTATTTATAAAAAAATAAGTTTTTATGCCAATAGAGTGGTATACTAACTTTCTGAACGAGACAACTTTTCATTAAAAAAAAATCGTCCAAATCGGATAAGTGGTTTCGACAAAAATTTACTTACAACTATTGGTTACTCTTTGGTGGTGCGTTAATTTATTGGAGAAGTGTAGTTATGTAAAATTTTGTCGCTATTATACTAAAGCATTATTTATTTTTAAAAAATAATATTTGTAGAAATACTCTGTGTTGTTGTGGCGGATCCATTTATTAAAAAGTCCTTATTGAGTACAGGCAAAAATATTTTTTTTAATTAAACCCAATTTTGTAGACAATATTGATTATAAATCCTTAGTTAACGAGTTATATAACATTCTAATAAAAAAAATATTTAAATAGTTTTGAAACAAACATTTACAAAAAACCTACTCAGAGAAAAATATACTTAAACTTTAACTTAAATCATGATAAAAATGTGGAGCTGTAAAAGGTCAATTTGATAGACTTTAAACAATTTGTTTTGATAAAAATACAGACAATGAAATAGGATTTAAATAAGATATTCTAGTTTAAACTGATTAACCTCTTTATTTAATAAACAACTCTTTTTTTTAAATTTAAACTACCAGTAGTGGATAGGGCACTTGGAGAAGATGACGTCATGGGGTATTTGGAGAAGATCCGACGTCAGCAAACCAAAACGTACTTCATAATCTTAGACTATCAGTACTTAGAGTACAGCGCATGAGTAAATATTTTAGGAATCTTTGGCGAGCCTCTTATCACAGACCTACGTCACAGACCTACATCAAAGATCTACGTCACAGACCAAATTACGTAAGCGTTAAGAAAATTCGAAAACAGGGGTATGTGGCGCATCTGTTGGGAATATCCCGTTTGGGTTTCCTTTTTTAGGGGGTTTATTATCGATATTATTCTACTGGGGGTTTATTGTCGATTTCTGCTGGATTTGCTAAAAGATGAGCAAACTTAACTGGACCAACCAAAAA